>JAPYZP010002073.1:0-19725 GCA_030522985.1 Torymus sinensis
GCTCCTCGCGTTTATGAAAGGCCGCGGCCGCGAGTGCGCAATCGCGTGTCGTCGTAGTCGCGTCGCTGCATCACCGCGGCGGCAACAAAAAAAAAAGAGACGGCCGACCGCGCGAATCAAATGACACGGCAACTCGTTTCTTTCGCCGCTGGGCTGTCGCGGGGGTGGAAAAAGAAAGAAGAGAGAGATAAGCCCGGGTGCAATAAGCCCGCCGGGGCGGAATGAGAGAAAGGCAGAGAGATAGGGGGTGGAAAAGCGATTGTTTGGCCAAGTTTTGACGTGGCGGATTTTTTTTCAGGGCAGGGCAGGTGTGAGATAGCGAGGCGTGGTCGATAGATTGCAGGTGATTCTTTTTTTGTTTTGTTTTGAGGAACGAGGCGATTGGAGTGTTGTCATTGGTTAGCTGGAAGTTTTTAGATGAGAGGTGAGATTTGACATATTAGGGTCATTTGTTGCGGTAGTATTGAATGAAAGAATTATTAAAAAAATTGATAAACGTGCATTATTTTTTTGTAACTGAATATGAATTGATAACATTGATTTATTAATTTATACAGAATGGGAAATTCGTTTCAGATTTTATTAAGGGTGGACATAAAGAATGTCGAGATAGCGTTACAAATTTAATCAATAATTGCGTTACAAACATTTGTATAATATTATTTAATTCAAGTTTTCATTTGATCCAGAATTTATTTTATCGTAGTTCACATAGAAGTGAGAACTAACATTTAACAGATTAATCAGTAAAAGTAAGCCTTCATCAAACATCATACATTTTCTTGTAATTGAACACTTTGTACCAATAAATTAAATTTACTCAGTATTATAAATTAATTCCATCATTAATAAAACATACGACTACACTAATCTTATCCATGACGTACTATTAATCACATTTTATTTTTCAAACGAAAAAAAAAACTGTATTTTTCAAAAGACCTCTATGTATTTAAATGAACCTCCTTTACGATAGTTAATTACCACCGCGGCGTATACTCGACGCGCATTTGCGTTGAACCATAACCGACTTTTACTACTTACTACACGTGTCCGTGAATGCATTTCCCCGATGGGACCATTCCCCAAGGATATAGGCGAGCTAATTTCTTTTAGATTCCATGTTTTTTAATGCTCTAAATAATGTTCCGGGTAATATGAATTTCTCCCGAGGATACAATTTCCACTTGTCACGAGTGCAATGTAGCATCTTGCTTTCTCAAAGAGATTTACCGCGCGGTATCAAATGAGAGCGAGACCGTAATTAAACTTCCTGCAGGTATTTTATTACAATATTACAAAATTTTGAAAACTATCAGAATTTATAATGTTTTACATTTTAAATATTATAGGAATATACACTTATAAGACGGTTCGAATAAGTTAATTGTAATTTTTCAACAAGTAACCGAAACAATTTCGACCACAACGAAATAGTTTTCACTTTGGAACCTTGATTTAGACATTTTGGAGGTAGAAAAAGAGACTTTTAAAACTCGTATCAGATGTTTCATTCTGGCCGACGTATTCAGTGAATATTGGATGTTTTCAGACTACCATTTGTTCCGGTCGATGTAGAACAATCTCTTGTAGCCGGGCCCAAAATTGGACGTGTGATCACGTAGCATGAAAAACGTCGCGAGTTTTTTCCCGAGATCCGATAGTCTACTTGCAAAATTTAAGTTTCATTTTTAAAGGTTTATTAAAAACAATTTTTATTGTGACTATAAAATTAAGAGTTAGAGCAATGCGCTTTCTTTATTTTCGTTCATACTTAGCTTTCACATCGTAACATTTTTATTGACTTTATGTATATCTGTCACTCATATTTCAACTTGATAAATATGTCATTGATGAAAAAAATAGCTCGAAAAATAAAAACCTAATAAATCTGATTGCAATTGTCTGTTAAAAGTCACGAATTTAAACATGATATTATTTGTATACATGTCAAAAATAAAAATTTCGACTAAATGGATCAAACAATCATGCTTCTGAATTGTATAATTTTCCTTGTCGCCAGACAATACTTAAAGAGCGCCTACATATCAAACACTTATTAAAAATCAAAAGGATCCATTTAAAGAAGACCCAAGCCAACCCCGACTCCCAAATCCGTGCCCGCCCGTCGTCGCACCGCCGCGTGACAACTTTCAATGCATTATCCCGCCTGTCGTCCACTTTTTCCGCCTGCCCGCGTGCATAGAGATACACAACAGTACACAACACGCGCACACAAAGAGAGAGAGAGAGAGAGAGAGAGAGAGAGAGAGAGAGAGCCTCGGCCTCGTGGCGCGTCTTCGGCCCCATTAATCGCGCTCGCCCTTTAAAATAGTAAAGCGCCTGCTTGCCTGCCTGCCTCGACGTCACTGTACAGTCTCTTATTAGAGAGCCGCTCGTGCGCCTCTGCTTGCCTGCCATGCCTTCCCCACCACTTCCGCGTCAACTCTTTTTTCCCTCCTCCACCTCCGCTTCCTCCCTTCCGCCGGAGGTCGCGAGGGTTGTACACTGCCGGTGGATGTAGGTGAGCGCGCGCGAGAGGGGAAGAAAAATTAGGCTATTAGGGATTCAGGCTGTATCGATCTCGACCGATATGAGGCGCTGTGTGGTTGCGCAGGGTGGTAGAGGTAGATGGCTGAGGTCTGGATGGATGTTTTCGCGCCGATTAGGGGGCAGCATTATATAATGGAATCGTTTTAGATAATGATCTTCTTTAGATATAAGTATTTGGATTGAGAATAGAGCGATAATTATACTATACGAATCATTTTATTTATTAAGTATGGCTTCAACAATCCATATCATCTAAACAGCTAATAATAATATACCAAAACACAATTTATTATACAGATCGAAAAACGTAAATTAATTTTTGCACGAAGCTTAAAGTTTCTATCTTATGTATAAGTATAAATAAAATAAAAATAGCGAAAATAAATTGGATTTCAAAAAATTAGTCTACTGATGTTTGTTTAATAATAAATTGTTGGGAAAAGGTTGTGGAGTAATAAATTGTGTAATTTCCTAAAAAATTGCTGATTTCCTAACTTTCGAACTCTTCTCCATGATCAAGATACACATCACCCACAAAAGAAAATCACCAAATAAAAAAATTTCCTCGACTACCTGGTCCAATCCACTTTCCAACCCTTCAGTCACCACACCCCTGTACTCTCCCTGCTTCTTTCATGCCACTTCTTTCTACCACTATCTACTTGTCTGCGCACACGTACCTCCTGCGTACACCCAGCCGCAGAGCCGCGCGGCTTTCAATTCAGAGATCCTGTACTATACTCTACCTCCGCAGTGCGCGATCAAAAGCCAGGAGCTGCGGCTCCTCCTCTCCGCATTGGGATTCCGCGCATACGAATGCTTCCTTGAGCAGGTTCTATCGCGCCTGAGATACCGACTTCTTTCATTGTCAGGGTTGCGCGCTTTGATAAGGCGCGGCCAGAGAGCAAAGGTTGCGGCTCTGCTATTGTGCGAGCTGGAGATTTTTCGTATGAGAGAGAAAAGGAGAGAATGTTTTCATTTAGGGGAGGCGAGATAAGGCGTTTTGTGCGGGCTAATTTATTGGCACTTGGTCGCGGGCTTTTTCGTTGTATTAAAGATGCAACAAAGGATCCTGAGATGATATGAAAAGGGTAGCAATAAAAATATCTAATAATTGTTTGTCCATTTTTTTTACTCGGAAAAAGAAAGGCTGCTTTGTATGTGTAGAAAAAGATTTTTATCGAAATGGTTAATATACTTGTTGCAAAAAGATAATTCATGTTTATATAAGATAAGATACCATTTTTCTATAATATAAGAGAGTTTTCTTTCACAGAAAGCAAAAATCGTCCTACAGCAAATTGGTTGATGCTTTTCGTTCAAGATGTATAGTAGCAAATCCTTTTTCTGAGGGTACGAGAGAAAAACTTGACCGAAGTTTAAATTTATTTTGTGAAAAAAACGACTTGATTCATTAAGAAAGTTGCGCATTTAACGAAGTAAGAATTTGTAAAATGCTTTCAAAGTTTACAACGATGCTAAAGAAACAGTAAATAATGGCTAAGTTCAATCAGAAGTTGGTTTTTCATTGATCAATTGATTTTGTTATATTTTATCTACTTACTAAAAAATCAGTTTCAACTCCATCATTTTCAGAGCTTTGAATAATTGTATAAATACAACCTATCTATTTACCCAAAAATTTTACGCGTAACATTTCCATCTCAGCCACTCCGAGAAGCAACTCAACTTACATTCTCAATATCTTCTTTCAGCTGCAGCGGGTAAACGGTATATTTCCTCTCCGCGTGTTTCTCCCGAGATATCATATCGATTTTCCTCCATAGAATCGCTCGGCGCGCTTTTCAGCTTTCCCCCCTTTTATCGCGCGAGGTTTTTCTCAACAAGTTGCGGTGCTTGCGACGGCGGAAAAGGCGAGTTTCGCGAGTGCAAACATCTCGCGAATGATAACCTACATAAAATTGGCCTTTTCACGGGTATTTTTGAATTTCAATACGCGTCGCTTTTTAAGGAATTGTGTATACGTGGACGGATGTGGGTGTGCCATTTGAGCTCTTGAAGATGTTTGCTGCAGCATTAGGTGGTGTTGATTTAAGTGAACGCATTGCATTTTCGTGTGGAAATTAAATAAAATATTCACCTTTTATGTAAGTATGCTGTTGTTAACAGGATTAAATACTGCTTGCAAGATACATAGCTGTTGGTTCATTAATATAATATCTTTTTTCATGAAATTTTATAGTTTTTCATGAATGTATTGCTAAAACATTGGTTAAAGGTATAAAATTATGTGTTTCATCAGTGAGTTACCTAAACTACAACGTAAACGTGAACAATTTACATTAAATTTCTAGCACATTTTCAATAAGAATGACAACTGACTGGTCGGTCATTTAGTTTTTGCCTTGATTACATATCGATTTCACAGAGTTCGCACTTTATTCAAAACTATTATTTCTTCAAACAACCAACACGTAAGACCTAATATTGCATTTCACTGAATACTTTTTTCGTTATCAAAGATAATAATCATTATACGTATTTTAAATTGCGTGGATTAATAATCACTTTCAAATAAAAGAGAGTAATTCAATTAAACATTAAATCCATGCAAAAACCTTATCAGAAACCTCCCGTCAAGATAAAACCCACCGCGGGTCGCCGTCCATTTTCTCCCAAGATTTTCCATCTCTCCTTTCTCTCGCTGTAATGCCTCGCGTTTTTATCGCGGCGCCGCTTAGCGACAAGAGCGTTCGCTCTTTACGTCTGAATCGAGGGAGAAAGAAAGAGAGAAAGAAATCCTTTCCTTTCTACCTCAGACGTCGCGGCGCGGGGAAAATGCAGACGGAGGTATCGCGTATTTTTCTTTTTGATTTGTTATTGTTTTATTGTTTATTATAAACAATTCATTTTCTTTTATTACTTGTTTATCAATGTTTTTCGAATTATTATTGATTTTCTGGAAAAGTTTGCTCAAAACAATGAAAAATTAGTAATAATGAGATATTTTAATTAACTGCAAAATGCGCAGTCCTTCATAATAAATGACGACTCAGAATTAAGTAGGTAATTTTGGTATGATTTATATTTTTGCAATTTACGTAAAACGCTGCAAATTAAACATATTCTGCGCAAATTAAACATTCTGCGAATAAATAAGGTCAATTAGCAATTATGAAATTTATGAGCAAATAATATCAAATATGAGTTCTTTATTCTTTACGACATAATGTGAATGTTAATACAGTATGATGGACGTGATAAATACCATTGTTTAACTATTACGAAAGCTTTAAATCACTGTACATTTATTCTGCGAAACTTTCGTCGTCATGTATTATAAACAGCAAAAGTCAGAAAATGGCTGCCTATTTATTTACGAGGAAAACTAATTAATACACAAATTTTCATTGGAATTCATTGGACTAGATAATACTGAAATCCGCTCGGACAAGCTGTCAGCATAAGTAAAAGTCGTTGCTATGAATATTTACGTATTCTAATCACGTTTTTGCAACGAACTGGAATTTTCTTCGGTTTTAAAAAGTCTTGTTGCATTATTTACGCACCAACTATTCCATACAGTTTTATTGCTACAGAAATAGATGTCGTAGAAAAATCTCTTCAGTCGTAACTAGATTATGACCAAATATTCATTTACCAATTTTTACCAGAAAATAGAGGAAAAATCAACAGATATTTGTCATTCGTTAAGCGAAAAAATGTGAATATAAATACTCATCATCGGCCAAACTATCTTATTTACCTTTTCTACTCACATTTCACTCAACCCCCTTGAAACCGCGCTAATTGCACTTTAATCCACGCCAAACATTGACACTCCACATCAAAAATACACCACGAGCGCGCGGCGATTACCTCCGGCAACATTGATTCGCCGTTGCTACTGCGCGTTTTCGTGACCCGCGCGCGCCCGTAAAATCGACGCGCGCGCGCAAACAATCCGGGAAACGCGGAGCGCTGATTGGATAGTCGCTGAAAGGTTGCCAGGCGCGCTTTCTTTGCGATTCGTGCAGCCGTAACTGCGACGGCGGAGACATGAAAAAAAGATGAGCTTGAATGCGAGATATAAGGGAAGATCTTTGCGAGATGGGATGGTTTAGGTGGAGTAGAGAAAGGAGGTCTGCGTAAAATTTTCTTGACATAGTCAGAAAAATAATGTGCTTATGTGATTGGTAAATAATGTCTTTGTTTCATTCTGATTTTAGGTGGAATTCCCCCCAGCAGTGTACGTAAGAATTCGAAGAGGGTTTATAAGTTAAATAAGCGTGTAAGTGGTATTACAACGTCAAGTACGGGTAAGTGGATTAAGGCGGAGTGTGGTCAGACTATACCATGCGGTGAAGTTCTCGGGCAGTATAGAAAGGTAATTATGCCGGATTAATTCTTTTACATGTTTTCCCGACAATTACACAGCTTTACAGTTGGTTTTTTCTAGTAACGTAATCCTAAAATAGACTAGAAATTACGTTTCCATTATGTAATGGTTAACATACTGGTATAGTTGTATAAGATTTTATCGTATTGATGGACATTTCTGGTGGGAATTTATGTTAGATGAATGATATTCGCTAATTTCAATGGTATTTTGATAACTTACAATAGAATGATTGTTTTTCACTCACACTCTCGAGGCGACTTATATTTAGCTACATAGTAACAGTTTCCGAATGCTCACCTGTAACAGAAAAAAAAACAACAAAGTTTAAAACATATTTATTTATTAATAAATAATTAATGTGAGGATAGTTCCTACTATTACTGAATGTGATATAAGCTTGTACGTATAAGAAATAAATAAACAATAGAAATAAAGTACGAAAAAAATCTATTAATTAAAATAAAGCACGCAATTGAAATTATTTCTGGTTTTCTTTTCCAATATCAATTGAAAATAAATTAAAAAAATTTTTTCGCTTAAATTTAAAACTAAAACAATAACACGCCCCAGTATTGCTTAGCGACCTTAATTTCACGAAACACAAATTAATTCCCGAATTCCAGGCGCCAATCGAAAAACAAAACTCAACCAGCTCTCGACGGCAAATCGATAAAACCTCTGTTCCCTTCACTCCTTTGCTTGCCGCGCGTCAAAAAACCAGTGCAATTAATTTTTCCGATCCAACGGGACCCGCTTAATAAAGATCATTAGTCGGTGAGCACTAGCTGCACGTTCCGCTAAATAACCGCGCGAGCGAGCATCGATCGCTACTTTTTGCGCGTTTCACGAGAGATGAAAAATTGGCTCGTTCGCGAGTTTATTCCCGACGCGCCCGGAAGTGCATAACGCGCGCATACACGGAAATTGCAGTAGAAGTGGAGGGCGAAGTTATGGCACGTGAGGGGGGGGGGGTGAGCTTGTTACGCGGCGGAAGCGTCTGTTATACGTGTGCTATTGAATCCGTGCCGTTTGATGAGGAAAAAGAGAAGGGGTGAATAATATACTTCGGGGTTTCGAGATTTGTGGGATGAGGATTTTAAGTGACCGTAATGAGGTCATATTTTCGGTGTGAATTATGGGAAGAATTGGTACTTTTTTTTGTATAAGCTTCGTGATTAATATTGGTCGGTCATGGCATTTTAAATAGACATAGCGTTACATATGTATGAACTGGAAAACATTAGCTGGGGTTCACTTGGTAAGATTAATTATAGTGGATGGAAATAGGACACAGTTCTTTTATTTTTAAAGTTTTACATTTTTGATAAATGAGTTTAATTTTTGTAGACAAGAGACGTATATTCATAACTCTGAAAAATTTAATTTGATGAACCGATTTATCTAAAATAGAAAAAGTTATTGCATTTTTTCTAGCATTTACGAAGCAATCGAAATTTCTAATAATTTTTACCTCACTATTGCATAACGAATTTCATACAATGAAGAATTTTTATATTGCAGTGAATAAAACCGTGAATTATTATTTCATTTAGTTAAATATTAATGTCTAAAAAGAAAAAGTTAAGGTAAAAACGAACTAAAATTCAACATGAAAGTTTTAGAGAGTAGTCGAATGTTACAAAACTTAGAGTATTATGCTCTTCATTTTTTATAATTCAATGTGTTATTTTTTGTTATTATAATTCAAGCAAAATGAGTAAAAAATAACCAGTAAAAGACACCTCTATATGGGTAAACCCTATTTTTTTACTTGCATACTTTTCCATGATTAATTATAATTCTTCAAAAGTTTTCATATACTTTCGTAGATTTCATATCTGACATTTTCCTGCTAAAGCTGCTCCCGTCATAATAAAAATTTCCTGTATTTTTTACATATTTTTGCAATATAAGAACTTCTTACTGTTATGATAATAATAACGAATTGAGCTCAGAGATACAATCCTTTAAGCTTTACAACATTTTACCGCTCTATAAAAGTTTTAGGTCGAAATTTCACTTCATTTTTCTCGTAAATTTTTTTCGAGACGCGAATAATTAATTTAATGGCACAATATAAATTACGTTCAAGACATCTAAATAATGGATAGGCGTCGTGTTTTTTTTCTTTTTTTAAAAAAATACAATATAAATTTTTTAATTTTTACTTTACCAGAATAATTATTAGGAAATCAATAATTTTCAATTACTTCAGCGAACAAAAAATCTATATATATACCCTACGTATATTGTCCATAAATTTATGTCTATAAATGCAGAAAAACATATCATGATAGCCAACCATCTCCCTAGAAAAACATATCAAACCATAACACTTACACCGACAGCATAAACCCAAATCCTCTTCATTTCCTTATAACGCGCGCGCGCACATACTCCCCTATCCCCTCCACTCGCACTTATACGAGCGTGCGCGACACGTGCTCGACTCTCCCCTTCCGGAAAAATCCACTCTCTCTACCCTTCCCCTACCGCTCGCACTCGTATACTTGTATATGTATTATGTACGTGAATGGCCGCCGCGACTCTAAAGCGTAACGGCCGAGCGACTGGACGACTTTATCGTCGTCGCGAGCGCGCGCGCGGTTTTACGAAGCATTTTAATGAGGCATCGGGGCTATTTTTACAACGCGAGAGACATCTTTCTTTACTCGCGCGTGCGCGATGATGATTTCTTTTTATCGCTTCCTCGAGCGGACGGAGTGGAAGGTTTACGGCGCCTGTTCGGATGATGGAGTGGAGGAGGGATTCACAGAGTAGGGGGATTAAAATAATTCGAGGATGGAGAGTTGGGATTTTTTCGTGATTAGAGTTTTTAATTTGTCAGGGTTGTGCTGTGCTTGATTTAAAATGTTGATAAAATGATTTTTAATTCCTTAAATATTAATGTTGAAACCAAGTATTTCTTTGGAATTTTAATAAAATGTGTAAAAATGCAAATTTTATTATTCGCTTCCCCTTATAAGGAGAAATTTAATTTGCCATGCACGTGTCGAGTATTATCTGACCGGCGATTAAAGTAAATAACTTTTATCTAGGGTTATCGGAGAGGATCAAAGTGTCCACTCGTAAAACCCTCTATTACCCTATATCATATACGCAGTAATTAAAGATTAGCCGTTGCTTAAGGTTATCAAAAATCCAATATTTCTCAGGACACAATAAATGTTCCTTTAATATTATCATCTAAACCGCGTATATGCACCACATCATTCTCTCTTATAACATATTTAATGCAAACATTAAATCTATAGTTATCAAATAACCCTGGACCCCCCCTGTAATAATTTTCGAGAAAGAAAAATGTAATATATCTCAAAATTCGTTCGTAACCTCACAACGTATTTGGCGAATGCGACAAATTTTTAAATTCGCAGGGATACGCGGCAGTTTACTCGCAGCCCACTATATATATTTCCTCGCGAGGCTCACACGCTGGTATGAAATTTTTCACAACCAGGATGATTTATCGTCGAGGCTCGTGGAAAAGTGAAAAATATAAACCTATACGTAAATGTTAAATATTATTTCTCCGCAATTACGTCTTCACTGCAAATGTATACATACGCAAAATCAGCGATAAAAAATCTTCTCACATCCACAATATAAACCATTCCCCCTCCGAAATAAAAATCAATCAAGACCCTAAACCACTCCCATCCCTAACCATTCCCACACCCTCGAAATTGTTTTATTAAAAAATCCACCCTCGCGATAAACATTTCACGTGAAACAACCTCCCCCCTCTCTCTCTGTCTCTCCCCGCGGTATCCTACTGCTCTCGAGAGCGTCGTCTGGAGACGCGCGCTCTCCCATGCAAAATGCAGCAAGCTTAAAAATTTCAGGACTCGCACGCCACACATCGGCCCTCTGCAAAATGTACAATTTCGCGTGCACGTGTATATCCGCTGGGATGCGGTCGTTCGCTCTCTCTCTCTCTCTTTCTCTCTCTCTCTCTCTCTCTCTCTCTCTCTCTCGCACACACGTTGTTCATCAGGAGGTCAGTGCGCGCAGTGGATAGTGAGTTTCATGATGGGGAGTGCTTACGGTCTGGTATGTATGTTAGACTGGAAGGTGTTTTTGTTTTTCCAGAGTAGAGAGAAAAATAACGTGACTGTTCTTTTTTTTTTATTTTCGTATATGTATACGTGCGTAGGTGTTTCTGTTCGTTGTATTATATATACGTGTATTATTCTGCGAGTACTTTTTGTGCCGCCTGTTTCTCGTTGATGCATTCTTCTTTGTACTCTTGCGATACACGAATAAAAACATATACAATGCTTAAAAATATATAATTCTTTCCTCTTGCACAACACTTCTAAACTTCATTGTAGCTTTGTTTTTGCTTCTATACACGCGTGTTCGCTCGTGTATTTACATATATATACCCACACACGTTATTAGCATACACCTTTCCGCCCACCTACACACTCCCACGCGTCCTCGCGTCTACTTTACCAGTAAATATGGATCAGTCGTCCGCACACGTTCGCAACTGTTTGCGCACGTGTACCCATTTCGACTAATTGGATAAGAAAAAAAGGGGAGCAGCGCTCGCGCGTAAGCGAAACAATATAACGCGCGACTCGTGGCTAATTGTGAAACGCGATCCGCGGTTTGCCGAGCTATAATTAAAAAACACGAGTCGCGTGCATCGTCGTCGATTCGCTGATGGGATTCTTTTTGGCGGCGCTGAGGTGGTAAGAGTCGACGATAATAATTTCGTGGTGATGATTTGTCGGGCGTTGAAGCTTTGAGGCTTGCGGTGGGGTTTTACGGGCTTTTGAGAGATTTTATGTTTGGGTTGTAAAAGTTTTTGCTTTTGAATGTTCTTTTCATTGCCGTTGTCACGTTTGAAAGTGATGTTTACCATTACGCTACTCGTAACTCATACGGACATTTATAATATGTTAATTTTCTTCACGAAAGAGTTACATGACATTTTATATTTTTGTGGTTAATAAATAGTCTGACATAAAATTCTTCTTAAACCTTTACTTTTTGCAGAAAATCGAGTTTTATTCCTAATAATTTAATACTTAAATAATAATATCTCAATAAATACCTTCTATCTACGATCATTAATTTCACCTCTGCTTAATGGGGCACAATATTTGAAAAATGATTATATCTTAATCTAGTTAGAAATACATACCGCAAAAAGTTGCTAAGATTATCAGGAAATCGGCCCGGGAAGTCGTTCGTAAACGATAAGGGAAATCGATTAATGCATTAATGAAATGAGTGATCACTGGGCGTTAAATGGCTCGAGCCTCTTTTATTCTGATCCTCTAATCGTTAAAGACACGATCATGCACTACACTTTGCTCATAAAAAATTGATGGTGTTAATATCAACTTTCATATTATATGTGCATCGCTGATGTCTAGGATAGCATGCTAGCACGAAATGCTAAAATACTTTATACGAATAACTAACTAGATTTAGGAGCTATCATTAAGAAGCTATATCAGAATAATAAAATTATCAAAAGAATACTGTCGACAAATGTCTATAAAACATGCTACCTCCAATTATTAATTCGAAGGACGACGCTTTTAAAAATGATGCGCAGAATATATCATAACGCACGCAAATGGGACTAAATATAAGCTTTCACTCGCTATCTCCATATACCTTCTAATAAGTTTTAGTAAAGAACTGTTATTCCTTTCATAAAGAAAAACCTACTAATCTCTCAAAAGAATCCGTGAATGGAATAGGATGCGCATCCTTCCACCGAAATTTCAGGTTACCAATTTGCCTTAACCTGCTCGCGATTAAATTGAAGCGACGGTTCGGCGCATTACGCGCGAATAACTGTATTTGACGAAGCAATCTGCATAAGTAGCAAACATTGTCTGTCTCTCTCCCATCCCTTGGCGACGCGTCCATCGACGTTTCAAAGACGAGGAGATAACGGAGGGACGATCTCCGCAGTCCTAATCGAGATAATGGAAACCTAGCCTTACATATAACTCGAGTGATACGCGATCAGGAAAAGTTTGATTCACCTTCATCGCGGCGGAATGAAAAACGCCGTTGTGTACAGCGCCTCGGAGCGATATTACCGCCGCGAAAAAAACGAGAACCAGCGAAACACCTTTGTAAGGAAACTTTTCTCATTTGAGGATTTGAGGACGCGCGTATAAGCGCACGAGAGAGTCTCATTACGGATCGGCCGAATTAAATATGCCACCGCCGCGGCGAGGGCTTATCATCGGGTGGGATGTTCGCTCGGCGGCGAAAAATGAGATTACGAGCGGATTACCAGGCAGCGGAGAGGCTTTCTTCTCCCGGTCGATGGGTTCTTACGGCGAGCTTGAGGCGGCGAGGAGTTAATTTGGCGGATGGCGACGGGGGTATTGACCGGTATTATATGGGGATGGAATCGGCGTGTGGGTTGGGAGAAAAGATTGACTCTTTTTAATGCATTAATTGGAGACGTTTTGTCCGATGCTAAGCGGTTTATCTGTAATTTTTGTTGATTATTTATTTTGACGAAGAGTATGGCGCACGGATTTTTTTATTTTAATCGAAGAGGAAAGTTCATGATTAGAAACCTTGGTTGTCGGTGATTACTGCGGAAAAAAAAATGAATTTTCGGAAAGTGCAGATTCTGATTCAGCATAATCAAGGATATCAAAAGTCATTACAATTTTACACTTGGAAAATTACACTGTTGTAAAATGTCGGCTTTGAGATATTAAAAATGAATCCTGTAATGAGATAAAAAAAAGTTATGAAAAATTGATTTCAATTTTTGATTTCAAAATTGATTTCAATGGTTGATCAGAAGCAGTTTCAATCTACTGTCACTTCTTCAGTATTGTATTCGATTTTTTTTATTACATCTACTTTAAGCAACACAATGAGTATAACTGTATAAAATGAGATTATCGCATTAGCTAAGAAAGCCAGAGAAGGCTACTTTTGTTGAAATAGTCACATTCCAATCTCAAAATCATCTTCCAAATTAAGCGAAATTTCCATCGGAATGAAAGTATGACACTCCCAGATTTGCCCCGACGTTTCTCATAACAGCAAATATCTTGTATCTCGCGACCCACGCCGTTATTTATCTCCCGATATACTCAAATTTGCGCGTCCACCTTACCGTGCCACCTTATACGTTTGCTCGCCATATTTACCCTGTTACTCGCCACACTCGTCCTACCGCGTGATTCAAATCGAACCCGATGGCCCGCACGTGCGCGCCAACGCATATATAACGTACCCACGCGAGTATAACGCATACATAAACAAACAACAAAGGTCGTCGTGGGATGGCGTAATCCCCACCATGCGTTGATTTTTAATATTTGAAGCGGCTATGGGTTATTTCCCTTCTGGGATCACGGAGGGCAGGACAAAATGCGAGTACGGCGTATAGGGTTGGATTTTGGACGAGAAGTTGATGAGATTTTGCGAGAGGGAATTTTCCGCGAACCGGGTTAACGACGCGCATTGATGAGCGAAAAGTTGCGAGCGATTGTTTTTTTTTTCGTATTTTTGGAATTTTCGGATTTTGTGTTCGACACAGTGTAGAAAGTCAATTTAATTCGAAGTCGAGAGTTTCCATTGAATATCTGCCGGGATTTTTTAAATCGAATTCCCCTTTTCATGTAAATGAAATTTAATATGAGAATCATGTTG
This sequence comes from Torymus sinensis, assembly GCA_030522985.1. Lineage (NCBI taxonomy): Eukaryota > Metazoa > Arthropoda > Insecta > Hymenoptera > Torymidae > Torymus > Torymus sinensis. The sequence goes on from JAPYZP010002073.1 coordinate 14,594, forward strand.
GAAAATAATTTAATAATAGGAATGAGAAAAACCGACGTTGCACGTGAAAAGTTGTTTACATTGATAAACATGTGACATATATGTAAATAAACTTTACGTAAAAACGTTAAAATTGAATTAAAATGTGAAATTCAAGTAAATTACTATGAGATAAGTTCGTTAATTTCATATGATTTTACAAATTAAAACAGAATTCATCTCGCTGTACGAGAAGGTGCTTATATACGGTGCTTTTTTGTAACATACATTTGAATATAATCTCAACATTATTACAAAGGTACTTTATGCAAGGAAATCCTTTTAAAAAAAAATCATTGTAAAAGAATAAAATGGTACAATGAGCTTTCCGACAAAAGAGACAATGTTTTAATTGACGAGATCTTTGAAACAAAAGAATCTTAATTTGAATGAGCTTTTTTATTTTCCCAGGATAATTCGAATAATTGCCATCTTGAATAATAACATTTTTTTTCCATATTTCTTTATCTAAAAAGCTCAAACATTATTAAATTTATTTTAGAATTATACTTCTTTATTTAATCTACACACTTATAAGTAATTATATAAACCGTATGACTAAAAAATGAATATATACGGGAAAATTCACAGAAGTACATTTCTCCTCGCACCGCGTTGAGCAAAGCCCCTGGACGTTTAATTACTTTAGACGACTTTTATGAGACATCCATTTAAAAAGCGTCGAAAGCCAGCTTGAATTCCTGCCCGGGAAGACGCAGCAGCCGGTTAAAAAGCCACTGTGCGTCTTCCTTGCGAACTTTTATACCGAGGCCAACGTCTCGGACCAGATTCTCCTTTCTCTCTGCCGTCGCCTTCACTTTTCCTTAGACGCGAGACGTAGCAGCCGCGGCGCATAAATGCAGGCGAAAAATCTTCCTACCCCGAGGCGCTTTGTTTAGTCTTATTAACGGCTCGACGGATCTTCTTTTCGCTTGCGCGGCGCGGAGAAGAGGCTAATCGATCATTCCCGTGGTCTGGAGGGCTGTAAACGAAGACAATGGCCGGAGTCGTTAAAACTTGGCCCATTGTCGCCCTTGTTTTGGGGAGATAGCGGTGTGCGTCCGGCGTGGCGGGGATGAAAAGGATTTTCTGGTAGCAAGGAAAGGATTGGATTGGGAAGATGGTATTTTGTAATTTGAAAAGTTTGGAGTTGGAAAAATGTTTTGTTTTCGAAGATTTTTTACGATATGATGGTTTTATTTGAAATTTATTTGCTAAGGAGCTTTGAAGTATTTTTTTTTATGAAAACAACAAAGAGGTAAGTATTGTTTAGTGGCTATAACAGTTTTTTTTTAAGTAGATGTAAAAGGAGAGTTCTTGTGTAACAAAAGTTATTTCTCAGAGTGGAAAAGTGACCGAGTGTATACGCCAGGAGAGAAAGAGTCAGGATAAAGCTTTAGACGTTTGTTTAAAGAATTTCTGCTTTTGTGTTATAATTTCATAGCGTAACAGCGTTCTACCGAGGATAAACACGGGGGGCAAGACTTAAAAGTGAAAAGTAAAATATTTAAGCGACCAGGACGAGTTGAAAGCCGCATTTTTCTTCTGAAAGGAACCTTAACCGTCGTTCCAGACAAAAGGGACATTTGTAACGGTCACCAAAACTCAAAACACCTTTTCTGAAATTAAAAGGAAAAGAACGGACAAACTATAATTCAATGAAGAAACACTGCAGATTCCGTCGCATACTCAACCTCGCGAATTTAGACGGACTTTCCCCGTCGGGTGAATCACTCGCCGGCGTTGGTGACTCTCGCCGCGTTAATTGGACCGTGGATATACGTGAAAAATTATTCTTGGCAGCAGCGCCTCCGCACTCTAAACGCCGGGCGTAATGGTGTAATTGGCAGACGTACGAGAGTTGTTTTTCAGAAAAAAAAGAGAAAGAGAGACGAAGCCGTGACGGGTAAGTGTGTGTAACTACTTCCCCGTGTTCCGAGAATAATCCAAGCTGCTTTTATGCATTGTTATGTCATTCCAAATATATCGCACGTGGCTCTGATGTAATTGCGGGGCTAAATTATGAGATGATTATGGTAGAGGAGGAATTTATTAGCAGACGCGTGTGGGGAGATATTTCGGTAAATCACGTGCGGTGCATTTTCATCTTTTCAAATAAATGTAAATCACTGGAGGATATTTTCAGTCCCGATTTTTCTATTTTAATACAAAATACAGTTTTTTCAAAACTTGTATAATCTATATTAAACATACATGGTGATAAGATTGATAATTTATTCAGAGAGATTTTTCCCTTCTCGACGATATTTTGTAAATACTGCAGATTTCTTTTATTTTGTTTGTTTTCCTAAAAATAGGGGCACCTAGTTTCCAGAACGTTCGAAAACAAAATTCCGATCAACTTTCATCTTTTTTTTTATCCGAGAGATCACTCGAACAAAAGCTTCAGAAAACACATTAAAGCCCTCTGATCATCAAAATTCCCTAAAAAGGCCCGACCTATTCAGCAGCCAAAAAATAAATCAAACCCTACCTACCCGCCCTCCCAATATTTACGGGAACGCTATACAAGCCGAACTGCAACATCAGCATCACCTCGGGGCTAAGAATCGCGATCGTAAAGAAGAGAATACCCAGAAGAAGAAAGAAGAGAAAGGAGTAGTCGCTTAAACAGCGAGCGACGGCGGCGCTATCGTGCAGTCTGATTTATCTTTGGCGAGCGCGCAGACAGAAAGTTGGCAAGCAGCACCGGACTCGTAATTTTTCCCGTTTATAAACTTTTCGAGCGCCGTATTGGCGATTTCAACGAGCCTCTTCTTCGCGAAGATACTATTTTCGAGCATGGGAAAGGATCGTAAGTCATCGCAAAATGTGAGCGTGTCAAGGTGGAGTGCTCAGGTATACTTACGAGATAAAACAGTAGGTGAAGAGGACGAATGGAAGATAAAACTAGATGTATGTGAGGTAACGTGCTAACGATATTAAAAATCCATTAGTAAGCCAGGGGAATATTTAAACTCTATGTTTAGAATGAACCTTATTCCTCATAGCAATTAAAATTCGAAGTGAAAAATTGTTTGAGGAAGGAAAGGAGAATGTTAGATATACTTTTAGAAAATTAGCTGTAACTTTACGTCTCTACAGATATCTGTTCTTATATGGTAATATGAAGTGTCATTAAAACGATTTTCTTCTTATTGGTAATTTTTCATTTTCATTAAGATATTGTAATATTATAATTTGATAATTAAAAATAATAATTGATAATTGAAAAATTCTTATCAATGAATTATAATTTGAAACAAACTATAACTCTACTTTTATAAGAACAAACAACAAAAATGGATCTCAGCAGCACATCATTTTTTTTTCAATTGATTTATTTCATATGTACATATGAAATACAGCATAATCATTAGTCTTTTCTGTTTATGTTTATGTTTTATGTTAGTATCGGTTTCTTTCTATTTATTTTGACAGTTTCGACAATTACACCAACAATTAAATTTGTTAACGCATAGTAAATCTGCTGGTATTTGTCATTTACGTATTGACTGTTACAACGGTATATATAACAATTGTTTTTTACGATATATATTTAACTGAAATAAATAGATCGTGACCAATGTTATATTATGTTTTGGCAGCATTTTACTGACATTTTAATTTGTTTATGTTTTATACCCGTCGCTGAAATATTCGTTCTTACTAATTAATTTCAACCGAAAAATTTATTTGTGTTTATTCAATCTTTGGTACGTATGTATTACAAAGCACATATCTTCTCTCAATGGCCAATATTTACTTGAACAATGCACTGTACGAACTATTTCACGTCCAACTTTCTTTTTTAAACGTAGATTGAAACGACTGGTATTTCGTGTAAACGAAAACATGGACTGCAGCTCTACAACAACGGACAGCGGAGATAAATTTTTTTCGAAACTTTTATTTAATTACACAATTTTTTTTCAAATCAGTGAACACATCATCAAAAGGCAGACAAATCCATTTATTTTAAAAATTGTTCGTGGTACCCGTCCATTTTTTACTAGAATCAATTTTCAAAAAATATTTTTCAAGAATATTGTCATATATGAAATTTTGCAACAAGCTGAAATATTATCAAGTTTTAAAATATAACTGTAAGAAACTAGATAAATTGAAATGCCAAATTTAAATTATAAAAAATCAAGTACGTCAACTCCGATATTCTCAATATCAAAGCCAAATAATTGCCTCTGCAATACGAATCCACGACGTGGCATCCCGTCCGTCAAAATTATCCGTACAGGTAACGTGACGCCACGCGGTTTCAATTCGCCGTCGGTCTCTAATTCATCTCGGAACGACGCCGAACGAAAATCCGCGCGGCGCGTATTTCGAGAGATTCCACACGTGGTCGCACGCTGAAGCAATTTATTTTTGGAAGTCACGAGTTTCTAGTTGCTTGTTTTATTTTGCTTGATTTTTTTTTTTTTTTTTTTTTTTTTTTTTTTTTTTTTTTTTTTTTTTTTTTTTTTTTTTTTTTTTTTTTTTTTTTTTTTTTTTTTTTTTTTCTTATATTTATAACTTTGGAATTTTAGTAAAATATTTTTGTAGTTTTCTTTGTAAATAAAACTGAAATAGTTTTTATTTTTAGAATAATCTTATGAACATACTCTGCTTGAGAAAGTTTAACAACCTTTCCATCAAATGTCAATCTTAGCAGTAATTTACTCCAAAGTTATTCCATAAAAAACTATGAATCTTTACATGCCACCATCACATTTTTCTTTTACTTTTTTTTTAAATAGGTATGATTTTTTCTATTTTTATACATTGTGTCAGAAAATACCCTAAGCGATTTTAAATCCCTTAAGTACCACCGAAAATTCACTTTCACAAGAGCTTAAAAATTTACTCTAATATCCTTCTATCCCCTTGAGCCTCTTCCCCAAAATTTCAAAAAAAGCGCGTTAAATACTCCAAAAAGCAGTAATGCCGAAAAAACTGAAAAGAAAAAAAGGAAACAAACACGGTGCACCATTTGACCTTTTTAGCAAGCGATTGCGCGGCCGACGCATGACTTACGATGTGCGACGCAGAAAATAAAAGTCGACGCCGTCGCGCTGTCGACTTTGTCTCGACCGATAGGGGGGGGGGGGGGGGGA
>JAPYZP010002074.1:0-20085 GCA_030522985.1 Torymus sinensis
GATGTTTGTTTTGTTTATATATCTGACTAGAGAAATTATATTACGTTATATATGTATATACTTTGTATACATAAATCTGACGTGCAATTAGCAGAAGCGTTTTTTATTACTCTTCTTCTGTGCGGGGAAGTGAAAAAGATCGGAGTGCATATTCTTGGCGGGACGTTACAGGACTAAAAACCTTCGGCGGTGTAATGGATTTGCTTCAACCAGTTTCTCACAGCAACTTTGATCATATGAACATCCAATTAAAAACAGTAAGTAAAGAAGTTGACAAAGAGTCTATGAAAGCAGCCGTGGAAGAAAATTTTACCACCGAAAGTAAACTAGACAACAAGATACACTTCACTGCAAGGCTTCTTAAGTTTGTTTCGACATAAAAATGGAAAAGTGATAGATGAGGCTCCAAAGCAAAGTTTTTGTCGAGCATGTGAAGAACATCCAGAAGAAGATACTGAAGAATATAAAGAATGGAGTGGAAAACATCAAGAAGTTTGTTTAGCTAATCACTCCGTAAGCTCTGGAAAAATGAAGGTGGATGGTATTGTAGAAATTTTCAAAAGATCAGAAGAAATATATGGAATCAAATACGATTATTATGTAGGAGATAGTGATTGAAAAGTTTATACAGCTGTATGCGTCGCTAAGCCATATGGAGAAGATTTTACTATAGAAAAAAAAGAATGTGTTGGCCATGTACAAAAGAAGATGGGAACGCGCTTGGGAAACTTGAAAGCAAGTTACTCTGGTAAAAAGTTATCAGATGGCGGATCTATTGGAGGAAGAGGATGGTTACAGGCCAAGTTATTGATCTACTTACCAGATATTATGGAAATGCAATCAGGAAGCATAGTGACTTACACGATAAAATATACAAAGCTATTTGGGCGACGTTTTATCACAAATCGTCTATAGATGCCAAACCTCAATACCACTTGTGTACTGAAGGAGCAGATAGTTGGTTTACATGGCAATGAGCCAAGGCCAAAAAGATGTTAAAAAACTTTAAACACAACTTCAGTATCCAAGTCCAATGTCCAGTACCCCAATTGCGATAATAGAAGTCATCAAACCAATTTATCAAGATCTGACAAACAAAACCTTACTGGAAAGGTGTGTTGGAGGCTTCACACAGAACAGCAACGAGAGCTTCAACGAGCCAGTGTGGAAATAAGTGCCCAAAACATCCTTCTAGCAGTTCTTGAAATTGGAGTAAACATTGCTCTGATTTCCTTCATGGATCGGAAAAATGCTTTTCTCAAATTAATGAATATAATCGAAGTAAAGCCAGGTACAGCTGTTATTCAATGGCCCAAAACGGCAGATGAAGAGAGAGTTTCTTACGCTGAAAGGAGAGCAGCATCAGCAACACATGAGGCTCGTAAAACTAGAAGAAAGAGAGGCTTTCCTGAAGATAACTGTTATGAAGCTGGTGCACATTAGACATTTCACTTTAGTTTTATATACTCCAATGAAATATACAAGTAAGTTTCAAACATATACTAATAGCTCTATACTGTACTATCAAATTTATTATATTTTATACTAATATTTATTGTTTTTATCTATGCAGTATCAGAAATAACATAGAGCACGTGTAAACATAGCAAGCTACTGCTACTGACATACTCCTTCAGCTGATCAGCTAACTGTCAATTTGAGGGGTTAGGCCTGGTCTCATCACTTTCTTAATTCGACAAAGTTTGACACATGGCACATTTCCAGTTCAATTATGAATAGGAGAAATATAGAGGAGTACAGATTTTGTTCTAAAAAATAATTTAGTTTCTAAAATCAGTGAAAATAAAATTTAAAAAAAAATGAATAAAACGAGAAAATTGATAAATATTTTTATTTTTGGAATAAAGCATAGCCAACTCAATTTTTTAAAATATTATTAGAAAGCTTATTACTAAGTATCATATAATACTTGAAATAATATTTTTTTTAATACAATTAATTTTAGCTATGGATATAAATAGATTTTAGAATGAAATAAAAATTTAAACTCCTTTTTCTCATATATTTAGTTTTTGTGATTTCTAGAGCACTTGCTGTAGGTTTATTTTTTATTTGACCGCAGGATCAATTCCCAGTTATCCATGGAGTTTCCTTCAACCTTCTTCTAGAGACAAGACGAATTGGTTTATCCATAAAAATGCATAAAGAATGTTACGTAGGTAACATTCACTATAATATGTAAAAAAATACTAATATTATCAACTTCATTGTTATTAATAATTAAATTTTTTCTTTTTCAGAGAAGTAGTCCCTATTGTCTGTAGTACTCACAAAAATGATATAGTTTGAACCCTTGAATACCCTCAATAATAATCTGTTGCACATAAAGCCTGCGGTAAAGGCATCAACAGATTATAATTTAAGTTTTTCAAGAATTAACTGTAACAAGAGTTTTTCAGTAAAATGGACCTGATCAATGTGGCAAAACGTACTATACATCTTTATGTATAAAAAGTGAAATTTAATAAGAATAAATATATCTATTTTTACTAACAATAATTAATTTATTGTTATTTACAGCTTTCTACTGAGCTTTTTACTCGGGGTGGCCCCCTTAATACTACTCAGCTAAGGAATCAACGGATGATATACTCCTTAAGTTTAGGTTGCTGCACTTGAGAAAATCTTTAGCGCGCAGCGCCCCGAATCGTCGCTATCGCAGGTCGCCAATAGAATGTGCCGCTGCTCGCTCATTCTTATCGCGCAGCCTTCCAAAACAAGACTTAAACAAGTGAGCGCGCAGCGGACCGGTGACCTTTGGGTAGCTGCGCACCAAAACAGAGAGCGCAGCCTGAGAAACTTGTTGTGGTGCCGCTCCTCATGAATTTGGTAAGGCTTCCCGCTCAAGATTTTCTCAGTGTGCGTATGTTACTAAAGTTATTACTAGAGACACTTACAGTATTTACATTTATATTGCTATTTACACTATTTACACGGAAGTCTTCAGAGTCTTCAGAGTTATGAGAGTCACTCGGAAACAGCCTATCGAGATTAGCGTTAATTACTGTCCAGAGTAATTTACGGTTGAGGTGCTTCAAGTCTCTCGTACAGAAGGACTTTAAAATATTTGATGGATGTAGACATTTATAGCCAATTTTAGTAAAGTCGTGAGCATCCACAAATGGGGCTTCAGATTGTTTGTAGTAGTTGAGTCCCGCTTTATCATTGATAATAAATAAATCAATCCAAGTATGAGTTGGAAGGATGCGCCAAAGTGTGTAATTCGTAGGCTCAGACGGAACGAGAAACTGCGAACGATCAGCGAAGTGTGTAGCCATGTAGTCTGACTTCTCGGATTTCACACACATATTTATGTTGAAGTCACCTGTGATAACTACATTCATGTAAATTGGCAGATATTCAGAGAGAACCTCGAAAAATACACTCGGACATGCAGCATCAGGGCGTCGATAGACTACAGCGAATATTTTAGTAGAGGCGTGCGAGAGCTCCAATATTAGGTATTCTGGCGTGTTGTCGTATGTCGGTTCCGAGTGAATTAAAATATTCACCTTGAGGGTATTCGTCACGTACACTCCTACTCCTCCGCGTCCCATGCCAATACGATCCACCGGGTAAAAGTTATAATTAGCAAGTGAAATAATGAAGTCCGGGTCAACTGGTTGAAGAAAAGTTTCTGTTAAAGCGATTACATCGTAGTCATTATCAGGCATTTAGCTTCTAAGAGCGAAAAATGAGGTTTTATTCTATTAATATTTACATGTGCTATTGAGATATTGTTGGTGTATCTGTGAGTATCCATGGATCCAGTTGATTGTCATTCTTGAGGTGGATTAGAAGTTAATTTTAACAGATCATTTTGACTATAGATGGGTCAAAGAGGAGAATCGCGTGAGACTCTCATGAAGACGATGAGAATACGTACCACAGGTCTCGTATATCTGAGCCGTTTCTGAGCGGTGAGGGCTGTACGCCACAGTTTGTAGACGGGTTGTGGCCATAATGGTCGAACGTAAATCTTTGAGGTGCCCCCAACACCAACAAGAGATTGAGCGTTGAAGTTCGCGAGCTTCGAGTTGTGAGAGAGTATAGAGTCCCGAGTACTAACCAAGCCAAGCTTGATGACTAATTAGCGGCTAGAAGCAGGAGAGCCCTGATGTACAGCCTCGTCCATATCTGATGTCCTTCTGTTCGACCACTGACGCGTTTCAACGATGAATTAAGGTAGTGATCTTAGAGTGAGTGCGTTGGAGATTGTGGTGACTACGCCACTGTCACTCATAATACATTGCACTGGTATAGCAGATATTAAAACTTCACAAGAGTCAGTGAGCCACTGCGTGCGACAAAGATTCTGGAGATCCTGAAGCTCTTGTCAGATAGTACCTGTAGCTGCTTGATTTTCCAGGGACCGAGTGTTGGCAGCGTCCACTGTAGTTTTTAGTGCTTGAATGGATTCATAGTTTCTGTGAATGCCTTGCTTTAGGTTATTAAAGCACTTGATAAACCAAGTGGGTGCTCCTTCCACTTCCAAATTCGTCGATGTTGATGGCATATTATGAGCAGCTGAGTTTAGCACTTGTTAAATACGCGCGGCAGCACACGGTACTTTAGCAGCCTAAGCGCTGGTCGGCGACGGCACAGAAGCAGACCGCTTTAGAGAGTGATGATGAGAGGGAGGAGTAAATAGACCTATGTTGTTATTTACAAATGGAAGACTTTGAGTATGGGTCTGTTCACTTCGTGTTCCAATAGCACAGGTTTAATTAAAATCAGTCAGACTTACTCGTAAATGAACAGAAAGATGACGAGAGGTTTCTATGGCGCAACAAACCAGAAAACCAGAGCTGTTCAGTCAACTCGTATCAGTGCACTTAGCGTGGTATGAGAGATCAACACTACAGACCACCTTGTACTCCTCGTACAGAGAGAGAAACTTTTGTATATAGCCTCTCTGTACCATGGCAAATGCACCCACATTAACAATTTTGAAATCCTCAAAAAAAGCCACATACAGACCATAAAACCATATATTCATGAATCATGTGCCATTAGCTTCCAAAATCCGAGAAAATATCGAAAACCCATGGATTCCAAAATTGTTAAGGAGGGTACACTTGCCATGGTACGGAGAGGCTATACGCAAAAGTTACTCTCTCACTCTTTTTTGTCCTCTCTCTCACCCTTTCTCTCTATCTCTCTCTCTCTCTCTCTCTCTCCCTCTCTCTCTTTCTCTCTCACTCTCTCGTTCTCTGTCTATCTCTCACTCTCTCTCTTTGTCTCGTTCTCACTCTCTCTTGCGTGTGCGTGTACACACACATAAAAGTTAAAAAATAAAAATTAAAAACAACGTATATCCTTATTGCACGGCCCATTACTGTGATGCCTTCAAATGCTTCAGACTTAACTACTGGGTATAGGTGCGAAAGGCACTACGACTCCGTATGTGATAGAGAGAAATTTGTAATTTAATATTTACTTAAACTTACCTAGTATACGAAACATGCGCCGAAGACGTTCCTCTCCACGTAAGCTGTTTTCGTAGATCATCCTCCAAATCCTGTTGGCGTAATATATAATACCAAACTGCGGTTCTCTCATATTAGCACCACTTTTATGTAACTGGAGTCTGATCTTCTCCATATAAACACGTGTGTGTATGTGTGTGCGGTTGTGTGTGTATGTGTGTGTACACGCACACGCAAGAGAGAGTGAGAACGAGACAAAGAGAGAGAGTGAGAGATAGACAGAGAACGAGAGAGTGAGAGAGAAAGAGAGAGAGAAAAAGAGAGTGAGAGAGAAAGAGATAGAGTGAGATAGAGAGAAAGAGAGCGAGGGAGAGTGAGAAAGAGAGAGAGAGTGAGAGAGAGAAAGAGAGAGAGATAGAGAGATGGAAACCACATTAGACATCCCATCAGACCACATATTCATGAATCATGTGTCATTAGCTGCCGGAATCTGCTAAAATATCGAAAACCTCATAAAAACCCCATGGGTTTCAAAATTGTTAATGTGGGTGCACTTGCCATGGTATAGAGAGGCTATACACAGAAGTTGTAAAATACGCCATAGGCATCCCATAAGACCATATATTCACAAATTACGGGTCATTAGCTAACAAATTTGATAAAATATCTAAAAAAAACCCATAAAAAGTACTTTTTCTTAAAAAATTTAAATTAAAATATTGAAATCTTACCGTTTCATTAGACACATGGTCCTCACACATGAAGAGCCAAACGATAACTGACGATTGTAATCCACATTGAAGTAAGATTCTCACTCGTCAGCGAATTATACACGGGAAGTAGCAAGCCATGATTTCATAGCGACACAATGCACACGTGTGCGGTTAAAGTTGCATTTCAGATGGCCAGCTCAAAAGTGCTGTGAGCATCGCACGATGTTCGCATCGTGTCGCAGACGTGTGTCGTTGAGGTTACATTTCATCCCAAGAAAGCAATGTCTAACTTAACCCGCAACAACGAAAGAAATAATCAAGAAAAATATAGTCAACGACGATTGCGTATTTTCTTATGTTTAAGACTCTTTACAACACACGATCCATGCGATTATATTTCTGAAAATTTCTTTTTCAGTCAAAAATTAATGTCACGTACCGATGACATAGAGGGGGGGGGGGGGGGTTACTTTGGGATATAATATTGTCGGTTTCACCGGGTGATGGCGCTGGGTTAATTCCGTAGCCACTAAAAGAAGAAGAAGAAGAAGAAGAAGAAGAATATTGTCGGAAGTTTTCGCTAGCCTCGAAGACATATAAACCGCTAACCTAGAGAGGTGTTTACAGGGTTTGATCAACATTGCGCGAGAGAGTTACTTGCCACACCACAGAACAAGCTGATTGGACGCAGCGTTGTCACTTAACATGTCTACAGTCCATGACAACTGACGAAAGGTGTGACCACACGGAGAGCTAAATAGCTACTGAAGATTGCGAACCAGCGGAGTCGTGTATGTGCAGTTTATTTACGAATCAGCATTTGTAATGGAAGGAAACGGCCCACGTTAGAGAGCATCATGAATCGTATGACAAAGAGCTCGTCGTGAGTCACTTTAGCAGCTGCGCGGATGTTGGCACAGTAAAGCAGATAACAGGATGCCGGATAGTATGAATGATACACTCGTCTTTTACTTTCTCATGCGCAGCCGCGCGGGGTACCGCCTTAGCTAAACATAAATGAGTAAGACTAAGATGACACGTGCGAAGACATTCCCTGCGATTACTTTCAGAGTTCGACAAAGACGGAAGTAGTGTGTGACCACACCCAACCCGACAAGTTAAGATGGCGCTGGCGTAGCAGCACGTCGAAGAATTTGATTGGTGGTGACGAAGCACCGCTAAAGAAACTCATTGGTTGCCGCTGTGTCCAACTGATTTACCGCCATGATAGCACTAGTCCGGTCGCACAGTTCACGGTCTTGCGATAAGAGGTGTGAATAGTACAGACCATCTGATGAACCGATATATTTCTTTATATAAGAGTTTTAAATATCTCTCAAGAAGAGGTTATATGTACAAGGAAAAAAATGTATAAATTTTCTATTTTTTTTTTACAAAATAAATAATAGTATTATTGAATTACATTAAAATAAGAGATATAATTTGAATTTCATTCTTTAATCTACTTTTCCAAATAAATTTTAGGAGTAAACGAAGGATAAGTTGAAATGAAAAGAAAGTAAGTATAATTGAAATATTATTTAATTGTAGATAACTTATCGTTAATTAGAGCGAGTAAATTATACAGATGTAAAGGTGATACAAATTGATAACATAGATCTACAATAACATGTTTCGATATAATAGTTTCATTAAAATCTTTTGAGTGTGTCTGTACAATATTATATAGTGATTCTAACTGTTTAGTGTGAACAAAAACTTCTCTCTTATATACCATGAAATCTCGACATCTACATAATGGAATTTCAGCCACTAAAGTCTATAATGGCTTGACGTGCCACGTCTAATTCCAAAATATTATCGTACTCACAAGGAGAGTCCGCACCCAGCGGGAAACAGATTTTCGCGGGCATTCGAGAGTTGATTTCTGGTACATAAAAATGAAACCCAGTGTTTATACTTTCATCTCATAGGCCCTTTTTCTTGACATATGGGCAATCTGTTCTCAAATATCCTCTATTTCATTAAAAAATGATGTCCTTTCTATTCACTGTCACATTGTAAGTATTTAAGATACAAAAAAAGGCACCAAAGATTATAAAAATAGACGCTAAAAGCTAAAATTTAAGCCCTGATTCGTTAAAAAATATTAATTTTTCAGGAACTTACAAGGAATCAAAGATAACGTATGAAAATGGTTAAAAATACGTTCCATTTAATCGCTTAAAATGAAGACAAATTTTTTAACCATTTTCGTACGCTATCTTTGATTGTTTGTAACTTCCTGAAAAATTTCCTGCAAGGCCACTTTGGTCTCTTATAACAATTTCGATGGTCTCAAATGAGTTGAATAACAAAGATATGGTACCTAAAGATATGGTAGCACAAAACTCAAGAGTTTCTCCTCACAAATGTATGTACATTGGTGGGGAGAAACTCTTGAGTTTTCTGCTACCGTACGTGTACTCGTCTATATTTAACGTTACTGCTCGCAACAATCGCGATTGCACGTCAGCTGTTACGTAACATTCACAAATATCGCTATAAATCATAAGCATGGAGAGAAGTCCATTAGAGAGGTATCATACTGGTCGATTACCTACTACTGATTCCTCATATCTGATGAAAATACTATTCATACTTTCGAACCCTAAAATTTTTCGCAATTTCTTGGATAAATAAAGCTGATGACTGAATTCAGAGAAAGTTGTCTTTGTACAAACTCTGTACACTGTTACGTAACCATCGGGATCGACACAGAATTCCAAATGACCCTCTATACAGTTTAAAATATTTAGTTCGTTTACTATAATATTTATATCTCTGTAAATTTCTGGATGAACCAACGAGACTAGTACTAAAATTTTTTGACTTTGTCTCTCGAGTCGAGTGTGGAAGGAGATTCAGCGAAACTGTTCTACCCTCTTGGTCGGATGACCCGTATTGAAAAGTCAGAGTAATGTGTATCTCCGTAAGTGCGACTGTCCATGAACCTTGAAGACGTATCTGCTGAGGTAGCTGTGTGATGAAATATGTCGTGGTATTTTCCGAGAAATAATTCATATTACTCTTACTCGCTAACACGATATAAAATTCATCTTTCATTTTGTCTTTATATTTGTGTTAACTGACTCACTTTAATCCAAGAATTGAACTTATCAGGATAACCTTTCCACTTTATGAAGTGTTCTTTAGATGAGCCTTTACCTTTACTATTCAAAATCGTTTCAATCTCACAACGACCGCAGATAAATTTTTACGCACTTTCCACATTCATTTTCGCCGTAAAAAACCGTCAATTTCTTCGCCTACCAAGTCTTCTAAATAATACGCAATTGGCTGACGCGTTGATGATACTCGTATAATTTTAAAAAGTGCTAGAGTCCAACCACTCTCGTACCCTTTGGTGAAGACGTTCTTTGCACGACTAACGCGTACCAAGTCACGAATACTGTATTTAGGGGGTCTGGAAACATGGTTGCCATATCGCTGTTGTAAATTTTCTCGAGCTTTGGGAGCGTTGTACAGAGTCACGGCAGCAGGAATCATTTTTGTGGCCATATGTTTAGTGTGATTGTGTACCTCTATGATTTTTCTGTAAAATGTCAATATATCGTCGAGTATTTTTGTGAGTAAAATATCGCCACGTTCTTTATTTTATAGTTCTTATAAATTTTTCTGGAATCGCAGCTTTGGTATCAGGACTCCGTGCCACTCTATAAATTCTTTACCTTTATCAGTTTGCAGACATCTCCTCGACAAGATACGTTCAAAAACATCAGCGACATTTCTCGAGGTTTTGTCTTTAATCGGTTCAGCCGATGCAGACTTACTTAATAACTGTTAGAATGTAACTGTACCCATTGCTGTAAGGTTTTATAGATCTCATATCCATCAAATCAGCTTCCCATAGATCGTCAAAATTGCGTCCATTATAATTACATCTCGAAAAGCGATGTCTAACAAGCTTGTGCAAATTATACACATCTTGATTTGCAAGCAATTTGATAACACTTTGACGATTGTATTTACCTCTTGTAGTTTGCAAAAGTTTATCGGTCCCAGCGTATGGCGAAGGGCTATGCAGTTCATAGTAAAGTTTATAAAAAATTTTATTCGACATTTTGCTTATCCTTTGTCTTCTCGCTCTTTGATTTTTTATCCTTTGACTTCTTGTCTTTGGTTTCTTATCCTCTTTTATTTTATCTTTTATTAACTTAATGTTTTTCTTATTTCGTTTTTTTATAACTCTCTTGATGCGCGGAAACAAATTTTCGAACGTCATCTTACTAACTATACAGCAAGATGTCATCATTGCGACTGTTCTTTCATCAGGTCGTGTTTCACCAGCGAGCATACTAGCGAAAGCATATTCTGCCAAAATTCGATTTGATTAGCGGCGATTACTGCTGGGATTGTTATAAGCGAGATCGTTCTGTCGACACGCCTCGTCTAGTGGATCGATACTAACATCTCCGCGTTGAATACACTCGGCCAGCTTAGTTCCGTGGCCGCAAAAAGTATAACCACGTACGTGCATTTCAAATGGAAGCAAATCAACAAGTTTGTCCAATACACTGTTCTTGTCTTCTTCATCTTGAGATTTCAATTTAAGCCGCTCATCTGGCGCTATATTCATGACTGTCTCTGTTCTGGCGAAACTTTCTTTCTTTTGCGCCTAGCATCAGAGTCAGATTTTCCGGCGCAATTCGGAGAGATAGGCTGAGAGCGAGTAGGTGTACGGTAAATATCTGGAGTAAGTCTCCTAACTGGTGTTAGAGTTAGATTCGAGGGATAGCTGTATTGCGAAGAGCGGCAGCCAACTGAAGGTGTCCGACGGTACACTTCTTTTTCTATCTCTCATCGCATCATTTATCAAGTCGATAATGTTGGCACCTGATACAACTACGCCATTTATGGTTACGGCGCACTATGGGTCAAACCGCATTTTTTTAACGGAAATCTAATATCTCCACTAAAAATAGAGATATCAAGATGCGTTTTTTTTGTTATTTTCAAGCTAAGATAATGGAGATTAAGGGAAAATTATTGAGAATACCGTCATCTCCTTTTTTAGGAGTTGAAATAAGGGGTAAAAGGGTGCATATTTCAAAAATCGATATTATTTCTCTTTTGTTTGTGGTATATTTAAAAAAAAATAGAGGTATTAATACAAGAACTTTAACAAGTAGTCACATAATCAATGTAGATCGAGGAAAAAATTATGAGAGCACCATCATCCCTTACGTTAGGGGTGCAAATGAGGCGTAAAATCGGTGAAAATGGGAAAAATTGCCGAAAAATGTTGTAAAGGGTTTTTGTAGGCAATGAAAACAGTTCGGACAATCCTTCCATCGTCATCCACCACTTTGCGTATATTTTGTCGTTACCTTCTCCCAGTCTAGGGGTAAAAAGGAGGGGTGAAAGGGTGAAATCGTTTAGAATCGCCACAAACTACGGCAAAGGGTTTTTGTGGACGCTGAAGATGATTTGGACCACTATTTGATCATCATCCCCCACTTTATGTACTTCTCCCTCCCTCTCTCTTTTTCACTCACTCTCTCCTTCTCACACCCTGTCTCTATTCCTTTCTCCCCCTTTCACCACCTCTTCCTCTCTTTCTCTTTCTCCCTCTCTCTCGCACTCGTGTATAGTAATATATATTATGTCATACATATATGTATAGTAATATATATTATATGTTCATACATATAATATATGAACATATAATTAATATATAAGAAATAATATACATAACTATATGTATAAATATATTTTAGAGTTAGTATGGGTACAAAAACGCATACGTTTACCATACTTCGGGGACATTACCGGAGTTTGGGGACCGTCCCCAAACTAAATAACGCGGATCCACTATTTCGGGGACATATCTAGAGTCTATAACCCCAGGGTCCATTATTTCTTTAGTCACTTGTCATATGGAACTCTGGGCTCTAGATACTAAGCGGGGCACAGTGTCCCTATATTAATGTGTGTGTATAGTTATATATATTATATATTATACGTAAAATGGACCGACAGTTTGGCAGGTAGCGCAGTCGCCACCTCGGCCGATCACCGAAGTTAAGCAGCATTGGGCGCGGTCAGTACTTGGATGGGTGACCGCGTTTGAATGAAAAATGTGATGAAAAAAGAGAGGTCCTCAGAGGAAAAATTATAGGTATATGGTGTAAAATAGGAAAGGATATAATAAAGGTGTGGAGGATACGCGCTAGGCCAGTAGGCTGCGTGGAAACCACCATATATTATACGTAAGATATATGAATTACCGTATATTCAATAGAAATAAATATTAAAAACAATAATATAACCAATAATATAACAATACTATCACAACATTACTATAACAAATTTTTTAACATTTTTTCTCCTGTATTTCAAAAATATTTTGGTTAAAAAAATTGCAATTTAATAAAATACAATGATGTTAACAAAATTTACATTTATAGAATTATACTATATGAAAATTAAATACAGATATTTAAACTACAAACATGAATTGTCAAGATTTAGTTAAATGTATGAAGAAAAAATCAGTGATAATTCTGATCGAATGAATCAAAATATATATAATTTATAAGAAAGATGAAAGTGACATTATTGTGTTTTGTTGAATACTTATAGGATATTATTCAATTATTCAGAAGAGATGCACACTACAATAAGTATCAAGAGGCATCTGCACATAAAAGCAACAAGGCTTTTTAGCACACAAGTAATATATAATAAAGGCTTGAATACAAGATACATGTCTGGATCATACTTACAATGAAGTGATCATGGAAAAAATGTTTCATCAACTTTGACGTATACTTTTGGCCAGAATGATGTTAGTTCAGTTTCGTTGAAAATATTAAGAAACGATACTACAAAAATTAGTTCAGTTTCAATTGGGCTTTCATGTTTCATATGACCTGCTGCATATTTCACATTTATCTTAATATTACAAATAATGATATAACTCACAAGGAGAGTCCACACCTCGCGGGAAACGGATTTTCGTGGGCATTTGAGAGTCGATTTCTGGTGCATAAAAATGAAGCCCAGTGTTCATACTTTTATCTCATAGGCCCTTTTCCTTGGGATATGGGTAATCTCTTCTCAAATATCCTTTATTTCATTAAAAAATCATTTCCTTTCTATTCACTGTCACATTGCAAGTATTTAAGATACAAAAACGAGCACCGAAGATTATAAAAATAGACATTAAAAGCTAAAATTTAAGCCCTAATTCGATAAAAAATATTAATTTTTTTAGAAAGTTACAAGCAATCAAAGGTAGTGTACGAATATGGTTAAAATTTTTCTTAAATTTAAACGATTAAATGGTACGTATTTTTAACCATTTTCATACGTTATCTTTGATTGCTTTTAATTTCCTAAACAATTAATATTTTTTAACGAATTAGGGGTTCATATTTAGCTTTTAATGTATATTTTTATAATCTTCGGTGCTCGTTTTCGTATCTTAAATACTTGAAATGTGACAGACAAAAAGAACTTTTTATGGGGGTTTTTATTTAGATATTTTATCAAATTTGTTAACTAATGGCCCGCAATTTGTGAGTATATGATCTTATAGGATGTCTATGGTGTTTTTTGGGATCTAAAAATTGTTAATATAGGTACATTTGTCGTGTTTCAGAGAGGCTATACACAAAAGTTGTAAAATCCACCATGAAAACACCATAGGCATCACATAAGACCATATATTCTGCACTTCGCTGCACCAGCATTCACTGCATGAGTGCATACTGAGCATCGAAAGTCGTTGCTAAGCGCAAGCCACCTCCACCAGTCGTCGGCAGCCTGTTGAGGAAGGGACACGAACGCTGAGACACCATCTGCTGCATCGCAGACGACAGTTCATCAGCTGTTTTTACTGGCCGAATCACTTTTTTCCGTAAGTCAGCGTTTTTTTTCTGCTTCCACGGCGCACGCCGTCTCGCGCATACCAGTGGCCCCTTTCGCCTTCTTCCTTGCGTCGTCTTGTACGCAGGCTTGTTACCCGCGATCTACCTTACCGGCCGTCGGACAAATATCGATATCAGCATCAGTTACCGACTCGCCGCCCCTGCCAGTCATGAACTCAACTATGGAGATCGACAACGCTGCCGCCCAGAATAGCGAACTTGGTACCGATGGGCAACTAAAAGCTGCTCTCAACGACGCCCCCCTGTATATGCAGTACTTCTATCAAATGCTGGTCCAAACCCATAATACCCTTGCCGAAAACACCCGAGCTCTAGCCGAAAACGCACGCGTGATCAACAAGCTAGTCTCCCGTGTTGTTACCATTGAGCAAAGCCAGCAAAACCAGCAGGGCATAAACGCACAACTTAATGTTGATTTGGCTGCGATCCGTGCAGATATCGCCCTTGACACTATTACACAACAAGCTGCACTCGATCGGGATCAGTTAGAGGATCCTCGCGAAATCGTTGTGAGAGGAATCCCCCTAACCGTCCCCCACAAGCCACGGCAACTTGCCTCTGCACTGCTCACATCTCTCCAACTCGAACATCACGTCGCATCCGGTGCCCTTATAGCGTGTTTCATCTCTGTCTGTCCAGCTCTGCCTGTCCGGCTCTATATCTCTCACAGCTTACCTGCATTTACCAGTTATCATCTCATGTATAATTTTATCTTATCTCCTCAACTCTTATTATTACTTAAACTCACTTTCATTAACTCCTGTTCATCTTACCCCCCATTACTACTGCCATCTGCATTCCATATTATTTATCATTCACGCTTCCTTGAGGAACACCAGACGAGGCACAGAGCCAGTCGGAAATTTTTCCGCCCGAATCGAACACGGCTTGGAATCTGTCAGATAGATGAAAAACCATTGGAGAGCGTGGGCGGATAGATGAATTGATCGGAGTTTAGCTAAAAGGGTAGTGTGCTGTATGGAGTCGAAAACTTTAGAAAAATCAAACAAGATGAGGAAGGTGAGCATGCGTTCATCGATGGCGTGGCGGGTATCGTCGAAGACTCCGAGAAGTGCTGTCTGTGTACTGTGAACGTGGCGAAAAGCGGCTTGGCGCGAGTGAAGCAGGCCATTTACCTTAAGGTAACTCTGCAGTTGGTTATGAACCAGCCTCTCGAGTGCCTTTGAAAACTGAGGAAGGTGGGCGATGGGTCGAGTATCGGAGGGCTGGATCATCACCTTCGTTTTAGCGAGCGGCTTGATAATTGCTCTTTTCCAATTTGTGGGAAACGAGGCGTTCCCGACGGAAGGTTGGTGATGTGCGCAAGTGAGTGCGGCGCGACGAGCTTGAAGATGGGCACAGATAGACCATCGTGGCCCATAAATTTCGAGGACGATCGCTGGAGAGCCTCGGCTACCTCTTGATTCAAGAAAGGTCGAAGGCAGAGTAGTGCGTTGAGCGATGGCGAGAGAGACTGGCTGGCGATGACCTCAAAGTCATGCTTGGTTCCAGGGGCGTGGCGGTTCACAGTGGTGGCATAGTGAGCAGTTAGTGTTGAGTAGAAAATTTTTCGAGCAGGCACGGTAGCCTAAGCTTAGTGAGGCGCAGACGCCGAAGCTTAAGCCACTTCGCGTTGGCAGACGGTGCGTCGGCGAGACGGGTAGCAATGTGCCTATTTTTGGCACTGTCCAGTGCGTTGCTGGCTTCAGACCGAAGAGATCGAATGCCGGCGAGGTCTGCAGATGCTCTAGAGACCTGGGCATGTCACGGGACCTCATCAGTTCTCTAGTTATCGGATTAACCCATGGTATGTGGCGCGAAGACAAAGTAAACTTGCGTAGAAGGGCGGCGCTATCAATGGCGAGGGTGAGCGCACGAGTTAGAGCTAGCTCAGCGGCATCGACGTTGATGGAGCAAGGGCCCAAGACAAGCTCGGTAGTGTTGGGAGTGCTAAAAGGTATTGAAGGACAAGCGAGCATGAAGGTGGGGTGTAGGGGGGTGATATGAGAGGACTTGACAGAGGGATTCAGGGTTGTCTTTTTATTTGCGATGGTTTGTTACAGATGAGCGATATTTCAATAAAAAATGCCCCGCAATGAAGGGGGCTACTGATTTGGTGTAAGAACGTAGGCAGTCGAGGTTCCTTACTATAAAAAGGTCTATCCAGGCATGCGAATCTCGCCAGAGATGGTGGTCGGTTGGGTCTGAGGGGACAAGGGAAAGGGAGTTAGCATTAATAGAATTATTTAGGTGAATAGCAGGAGGGGACTCGGGGAGGGCCATGTTAATGTTAAGGTGGCCGGTGATGATTATGGAAGTAAAATGTGGGAGATAGTTAGCGAGGCAGTTTAAAAAGTGGATTGGATATGCAGCGTGAGGTCGGTGATAAATGACGGCGAAGAGCAGTTTTGATGGTCTTTTTTGATTTCGCATATGATAAATTCCGGGGTTTTATCTAACACCGGATCGGAGCCTGCTAAAACTTCTACATTAAAACAATCACGTACATAGAGGCCAACACCGTCACCGCTCATTCCCTCTCTGTCGACATGAAAAAAGTTAAAGCCGTCGAGGGCAAGCTGCGAGTCGCCCGCCAGTGGATTGATCTTAGTTTCGCCGATCGCAATGGCGTCAAAACGAGACTCGGCAACCTTGGCCTCGAGCAGCGCAAAGTGTGAAGGAAATAGGCCGTTTACATTTATGTGTCCGGCTACAAAGGCGACTACTCGTGCAGTGTGCATAGAGGTTCCGTTCCGAGCGAATAGATATGCGGGGGGGGGGGGCTTATTTCGACGCATGAAGACAGTCAGATTTCTGACAATCAGCCGCTCATAGCCGAGTCTTGTGAACTTTCGTCGTTCGCTTCAGCAGCTCGTATACCGAGTTAGGTCAGAGCGCGTTCACAGAAATCTTGGCAGCCTACCGCGCCAAAAATTGCCTGGGATTCGAGGTTTTTCAAACCAGGGGTATTCCTCAGTATGTCGTCGCGAATCGAGGGACATGAGATTGTATAAACAAATGCACGTAATGAGCTAGTGCTTGGCTGCGCTCCCCGAGGGGGTCGGGCGTTCGCAGGATTCCATAGGCGAAAGCGGACGACGTGCGAGGAAAATTGCTGGAGCTTCAGCGATGGCAGCAGCTTGACCATCAACGCTAGCGAGTCAAGAGTTACAGATGAAGGGATTCCCTTTACGACGATTTCCCTTGAGACAGTAATCGCGTTCTTCTGGATGGTCTCTTGGTTTGCGGCAGACAGTAATGCGATCTCGGTCCGCACTGCAGTGAGGTCGGACTTATGCTGCGTGTCTATCTCTGTCTGTTTCCGCTCGAGAACATTGACTCGTTCCGAGAGGCTGTGGATGGCAGACGTGTTTTCCTGAAGAGCTCGAGTGTTATCAGTGTCATTGATATCAGCTGTAGAACCATTCGCACTGCCATTATTCATCGTAGACACCGCTTGTTCTTGTGGTAATACAGGCGATGGGGTGGTGGGGCTGTTAGACGAGTCAGATAAGCTGCAGTTTGGGTCAAATTCACGTTGCGCGTCAAACGTGCTTGCGCATGAGCTGGTATTAGGCAATGTGACGAGCGAGGCCGTAGTAGCAGATTCCGGCACCTCTACACTCGGTAGCAGTGGGATCGATTTAATGCATCAGACCTTCGATTTTGCACAGTTCAAGTGCCGTTGGGCGCAATTTGGGTGTAATGAGATATTACAACTATTACACCTCAGGCGCTTGTACACTATTCGCTTTTTACAATGGGTATATCTTGGCATATTCTAATTTCTCGCGAAGCGCCTATCCATCACACTGTACACCCAACATAGACAAAATTATACGAGCGTGATGCAAACAGTGATACGATAAAACGGACTTAGGTCCTAAAATAACTTATGAACTAAAGAGTAAAATTCGAATTACGTGCGAAATATAAAACGTTTGATTAAAGCCTAATTTATACGCACACTGTACTATACATCGATCGAGACAAGCACAGTAGAGAGACGCTCGTGGCCCTAGTCTCGGTGCGAAAACAAAACAAAAATAGACGAGATGCACACAGACTCGATAGCACAAACAATAACAAGAAGCCATCCACAGTTGAATTTAAATTTAAATTTGAATAATATGGTATGTCAATACACCGTACATAAACCGGACAAAAAAACGCTTTTGTTGCTCGATGCATAAAATGTACACAACTCCGGCTGATGCGCATTACGATACCTGGTGGAGACAGCCAGCTATAATATTTAGTTTCTCGATGGCGCGGGGTGCTCAAGGCTTCTTCCACGTAGTAATAAACAGCGGTCCTTCCACCTTCGCACACTCGCAATGGGTGCCAACACGCATGGAAGTGTACCAGGCGTCACTCAGCTGGTTGACGACGCGGCGTGCAGCTCACACTGGGATGCTGGTCCAACGTCAGGCACAACAAGGACGGATTGACAGGTGCCGCTTACGATGGTAGAAGTGAAAGATGGCCGCTCAGTGTCGCTTGAGTAGAAAAAGTGACCCAGGCTTATAAGAGATGCATTGGGATGTGCAATATTTAGGCAGGGAGCTTGAGAGCCGATGGGGCACCTTCTAAAAAATTTGCCTCCGAAGAGTGAAGTGGCGTTTACTGAAAGGTCAAAAACGACGGAGCTCGATGTGAGTCATGCTTGCTTACTGACTGCCAGAGAGAGAGCGAGAGAGAGAGGGAGAGAGAGGGAGAGGCATAGTCACACATATGCACCCTTCTCCCCCCCCCTCTCTTTATCACTCTCTCTCTCTCTGTATCTCTCTCTCTCTCTCTCTCTCTCTCTCTCTCTCTCTCTCTCTCTCTCTCTCTGCTTCTAGCGATACAAAATTTCGCGTGATGCGTTACATGTCTATTTTATATAGTAGATATTTATAATCATCGCGCATCTATATAGGCAGTGCTACCAACTTAAATTTCAGCCGGAAAAATTTGTGTGCGAGATAACGCCTTCTACGAGGGGGCTCCGAGATAACGCCTTCTACGAGCGGATTCTGAGTTAACGCCTTTTCCGAACGGACTCCGAGATAACGTCTTCTACGAGCGGACACAGAGATAACGCCTTCTACGAGCGGGCTCCGGGATAACGCCTTCTACGAGCGGACTTAGAGATAACGCCGTCTACGAACGGATTTTCAGATAACGCTTTTCTATTCGGAGGCGACGAACTTTTCCCGTCAAAATTTTAAAATTGCTTAAAATTTTTTTACCGGTTCCAAATTAGCCCCAAAAAACAACCATAAAGTTTTAGAGCAAAATATGCAACCGATCACAAGATTCTTCAATTTGCATGATTTTTTAACTCAAAAACTCGAAAATTTTTGTATAGCACACATTTTGGGAAAAAGTTAAAAATTATTGTTTTATAAATACAAATTTGTTGAGTATCAATTTATTGAAATACAATATTCAAACTGTGAAAAAATTGTGTTTGACCAGGTGGATTTTACCCAGGAAAGGCTAAAAGATGTCTTAAAATATTACGTTTCACGTGGCCCTGGCTGAAGATGGAATGCGATCACTGCATAAAGCTATGGGCAATTAAAGCTGTAAAATCCGTTAAAAAGCACTATTTTTTGTTAGGTATCTATCGGATATTGCTCTTAAATAGTGCATACACTACAGCTGGATATTGTCACGGATGTTTGCATAAACTTAACTAGCTCGTGATGCACTCATCGTAGCATCGCGACGTTAGCTCAGTGGTAGAGCGCGGGATTAGAAACTTGGGGTTAGCGTCCTGCTCGTCGCTTATTTTGTCCCTCCACATTATTTATTTCTCTCATTCGTAACAGAACAGTTAAATCCTGGCAGCATTGGTTTAGAGTCGAGGTTGGTCGGTTAGTGGCTCTATTCAGTGATCTTACCCTACATCTCATCAAAGAGCGCGGGAGCGCTCCGAAGGCAAGTATCTGTCCAATGTAAAAGAAGCCTGAGGGACGACCGTGCTAGATATACTTTGAAATAGGTGTGCGAGAATTT
>JAPYZP010002075.1:0-14439 GCA_030522985.1 Torymus sinensis
AAAGTGCTGTCGGTTATTTATTTTTGGTTTTTTTCCCAATTTCTTGAGCAAGAAACCAATCGACTATGGCATGGTCGATTGGGAAGAAATGGGTTAATGTGTCGATCAAAAATACAAAACGCAACAAAATTTTCTTTCTCAAACAGATATCCATTTGTGCGCCCAATCGCAAAATGCGCGCTCATCAACTGCAATCCAAGCACGTAAACTCAGATTGTAAAATTGTCATTTCTCCGCGTCGTAAATTATATCGCAAATCAAAAGAGTAAAAATATGTGTTCGAAACTCTTTGGTGTGGTGAAGTGATAAGTAGAGGTTACTTGTAATGAATGTAAAATCAAATTTTGAAAATTCGTCAAGTTTTATAAAAAAAATTTTAAAGCGTTTGATCAGGTTTTTATTTTAACATAATCATTCTGAACTCATAAATACTTAATTTTTTCAAATATACACCACTTTTTTTAAGTTTCTCCATCCGCAGTAATTTCGCAGTGGAAAAACTCAATTGCCGCTTATTATTTTGCGATTAATCTGTCTCAAATACTTACGTCTTGATATTAAGGAAATACCAAGTAAAAATGTTAATGCACAGGTGTAAACGATCATTAAAAACGATAACAAAAACAATCGTAATAGACACACGTGCCCGTCGTATCCGATACCGATGACTCATCATCTCGAACTCTGTCTCGCATACCTGTTCGACTCTTTAATTCGCGTTTAATCGAAAAAATTTAAAATCCAGACGCGCGGAGGAACCTGTTTTTCGAAATCGTAAATACCTTCGCCGTCGAATCGTGTCAATGTGTCAAGGAAGACTGGGAGCCGCTGGAAAACAGTCAGTCTAATTCTAATTCAACGCCATCGTCCACCGTTTGATGTGTACGTGTATATATACCGGTAATGGATCGTTATGCTCAGTTAAAGTGGGTTTAATGGGCGCGGATCTTTTTTTTTGATGCTGTTGTGGTTTATTGATATGCGTAATTTTAGATTTCGAAGGTATGGCAGTAACGTATATTTTTGTAGAATTTTGAGCAATGATGGATTATTATAATTCGTGGATCAGTGAACTCAGGTTTACGTAATTATATACGCATACATCACACAGATAACCAAATGATAATGCCAGTGGAAACAAATCAAAGCCTCCAGTTAATTTTGAAATTTCAGGAATTCTCCACGATCAATACACCCAAGATGCGATCAGTTATGGACTTTCCCATCGAAATTTGAAATTCAACGTTTCGCAGAATGGTACTGCGTGACCCCAGCTGACCCGGGGCGAAAGTGGGGAAGTCCCGTATGGATATCAGAATGCACACAGGATGCGAATCTTACTACGGCTGTCTGTTCGCGTTCCTATTGTGGCGATAGGAAACGGTTGATGATAAAATGGACGATATTGCTAACTCTTGCGCATGTCGCATGCTGTGAACATGCAAATGACGTTATTTGCATGTGTTATTAAAATTATAGGCAAATATGTTTTTAGTGTTTGGGTAACATTTCGACGCATTTTTTTTTCCAATTTCGAGGAAAAATATCTAGAACAGTATAAATATGCATGAAAATACGAAGTCAAGATGTATAGATAAGCGGGAAAAGAATACATGGGCATTATTAAATTTAATTGCCTTCTCTATATATACGAGCTATACTTGTTAAGTGCCTTATCGGTTAATTACTTTTATCGCCGAATTATATCTGGCGCAACTGCAAGTTGTAATCCACTGTTCAATGTACTCCTTTTTTTGCAACAGCTTTTTTTTGCAATCGCGAATTGAAAGAAAAATGGTTGATTGAAAATATCGAGAAAATGATAATGTGAATACTGATGGCGATATTATTACGCGATGGCATTGCATTGCATTTTTCCGGGATTTGATTTCCCGGAAAATGTTATTTTACAAGGCACATATTCTTTGATATCGCTACGCATGTTTCCAATATTTCATAATGGCGACGTGTCTTTTTTATTATACCACACATTTCTCAGAGGGTATAAAATATTTTCGATGCTAAAGTGAAATACATAGTTTTGCTGTCTAGTGTAATTTGGTGTTGAATTATTGTGCTTATAAAATGGCAATAAATCTACATTGCGTGTAACGCCGAGTAACAGAAAGTATGCTGTAAATTATATGTGAAATTATTCTCTAATTCTGTAGTCGAAATACAAATTATTACTAAAATTTTCAAGGATTATACTTAAATTAAAAAAAACAGAGAAATAAAGGAAATTTAGTTTTTTAATTGGCTAAGTACTACTTCTTTTATATAAGTTTTATTATGACTGCATCTCAGGTATACAGTGAAATAGCAACGTAATTTTCATAAGAACAAGTTCCCCCTTATTGCATACATTTCTTTTTTTAAATCGTACGAAAATTGTAACCTTTCAAACACTACAACTAAACAATAAGCTGCATTTGCGACCTTACCGATAGTGTAGGAGTCGTAATTCGTCTTCTTGACCATCTTGCCGATGTTCTGCATGGTCGTGGTGTGCCGGCGGTGCTTCGAGCACACAGTCATACATTGCTTCAGAGCTTCCGACGCCTTTTCTACGTATTTCTGTGAAAGTACGAAAATTCTCGTATTAATTGAAACGATGCAGTTGAAGTGTTTGCAAAAGTAAAAAAACATATTGTAACGGTTATGTAAGTGTATTACGATAAGTGCTATCGTCAAATGAACTAAACGCGTCGAAGGTCAACTCGACAAATTTACTGTTTTAATATCATCTGTTACATATATGCATAATCCTAATATTCTTTTGTCTTAGTTAAAGGTAAATTTCCCGGATCTGCACGAAGTTCTATGTTTACGTAAAAAAGGAAAGTCGATGAAGGTAATTCAAATAATTCATGCAACTCAATAAGAAGAAAACGAGAATTATTCATTGGTTGCACACAACGAGGTTACGGGGAAAGTTCTGGTTTTCTAACAAAAACTATTATTAAAAAGGAAAGGAGTGTTTCACGGTTTTCTAAATAAACATTAAAATTAAAACAATATAAATCGACATTTTTTTAGTTAACATTTATGCTCTGGATGTAAAATTAATTACTGCTTCAGTTGCATAATTTGTCAATTTAAATATTAATTCTTTCTTTTTTAAATATTAATTACTTAAACCATGAACGTTCTCTCTACTATATTAATTCTTTCCAGTTATATATTATAGTATGTAATAAAAACTCAACTTTCATTGTGAACTAATACATTTATCTTATATTTATAATTAGCGAAATGTGAAGTGATTCTCTGATTCACGTTCATATTACTATTATTTTATCGCATCCTTTGTTCCTAAGCGAAATGTCGATAATATTAAAAATTATGTATGCAGTTGATCGAAAAGAAAATTTCTTTTGTTACTTTTGAATGCTAAACTATTTCCTACATTACGGTTACATCATGGTCAAGATATCGCAAAACTATATGAATAATCATAAATTAGTAAGTCATCATAAAATATATTAAAAGTTTTCAGAATTCTGTTGGTATGGTTTTAATTAATTGTCTTATGACAATTTAGGAAATCGATGGAGTAGACTATATGTCTAAAAAAAACTCAAATAAAGTGTTTAGTATTGCATTTTTCAACAAATTTATGTTATCTGAAACGATAGTCACGTCAAGGACGATAACGAGATATAAACTATATACCAAACAAATAGATATAATTGCGCGAAACATCTGCAAATAAATCTTAGGACGATTGCTCTACATTGTTTAACCTAATTATGGTCCAGTATAACCACTCAAAGCAAGCAAGACAAATTAATACTTTGCCGTTATCAACGGATATCTAATCGATTGAAATTATCTTCACTATTCGGCGTAACAAGTTAAAATACTAAAATAATTATTCACTCCTGAACCTACCAGTCACACAACCATAACCATAACCGTTTCATCCCCATCTGTACACTTGCTTCATTCCCAAATAAATCCGAGCGCAGCTTTTTCAGGCCTGCACCCTCTCCGACTTTTCTCCCTTCCCAAAAATAGAACATTCAAGGGTCTAAAAATACGTCCACAGACGACACCGACCTGCTCGAAGGTGAGTATGGCCTCGAGGAAGGCGAACACGCTGTTTCCGAGCGAGTGGTACATGCTGCTGTTGGCCCAGGGCTCGAGGATCCGCCTCGCGCGATCGAAGTCGTTGTTGAAGAAGTAGTGGATCGCCTGCTTCGACTCCATGATCGCAGTGTCGAGGTCCATCGTCGATGACCTGAGGGTATACGCGTTGGATTTAGTAGTGTTTGTATTTGTTTTTCTGTGAGAGGGAGAGAGAGGGTTGACACTTTGAATATGGAAACGCGGAACGCGAGAGATAAGAGCCGAGGGACGTGGGAATAGGTTAAGTTTGGTTCTATTTTGATAAAACAAATTCGTGTTGGAAGTAGTCAAAGTCATGTAATGGAAATAATTGTGGAACTGGAATTTAAGGAGTTACTGTCAATGATACATTAAAACATGTCCGTAAATACTTCTAATAGGGTATGAATACATTTTGCGTTCAGTTGAATGTTTTGGAAAATGTAAGCACGATACGCTAATTCATGAAGGAAATAAGTTATAGAAAACCACTTATAAATATTTCGTTAAATGCAGACTGACAGAACGTTAAATTCGTCAGTAGAATCAAAACTAAACACACGAAATAATTTACTGATAGTTAAGATTAATTATTGAAACTTCATTGATTCGCCTACAACATAACGTTTAAAAAAATTCAACCATGTACTTAATTCTAAACGAAAACTCATTTAGACGTCTGTAAACAGTTATTTAACGTGTCCAACAAATGCAAACAACTAGTCAAATACGCCGATTCACAGCGTACTTTGCGCGCCACTTTAACGAAATGCACATCAAGACTCTTACGGTTCACTTTCACTCGGCTCATCCTTCTGTCCACCCAGGCCGAAAAAATTCCAAAGCGAGAACATCGAAGGTTCGTTCACCCGCGGGATTTCGCATGAAGGTAAACACAACTGATCATGTGTTTCGGGTGTAGGTAATAAATACGCGAGCTACGTTGGTTGAAGAAATTTTGTATACTAAAAGCCGACTGCTGTCGCGTTAGTTAATGTAACCGAGAAGTTACGTGCGTACGTTAAAGTTGTTAGTTTAATTACCGTTTGGTGCTATCTTGAAATACAAAATATGGGCTGATGTACACTATTTTTATAATTGACTTGGGAAATTGTAATTAGTATCCAATGTGTTACGTATCGTATTTTTTTGTTAATTTTTTTTTTCGACGCATTTTGGAAATGGATGCTTATTAAAAGTTTAAACGTTTGAAGCTAACCTTAAGCCCAATGAAAATATTTATGTTGTGACGGATTTACGCATTACTTTATATTTTTGTTAGCCTTTTACATATCTAGATTTTACGTATCTAGATGTAATTATCTAAACCTTTAGACATATTTGATTTAAATTTTATCATAATAATGATGCTTTATCTTTAACAGACTTGTTGACAATAGAAATAATATAAATTAATTAATTTAAGCTTCTTACTTTCCTCAACTCGAGCTGTTTCTTTATACCGGTTAATGTTGAAAATTTATTATTTTTCCGCGAATTATCCATGACTAGTTACCGTATGCTTCATTTATTAAAATTTAGGCACGTACATTTATAAAAATTTAAAAAAAAGTATTATTGTATAGAAAAATCTTAGGTTTTATTTTCGCTTAATTTCAGCCCAACCCACCAATCCTGCAAGCAAACTCATACACCCACAACTACAAAGTCATCGATCGTGAATAGAGCTCCTCTAACGTGCTTTTGCCCCACCAGCTTGCAATGCATGTTAATCATTCGGCGAAAAAATGACTAGTCTCACGATTAATCGTGTTCTCGTTCTCTTTGTTGCTAATGCACGAACAAGATAATAATTCAAGCACCCGGCGTATGCGATATGGATTCTGTAAAATACATTGGAGCATATTTTGAACAAAAGTGGCGATGACATTAGTTTGAGGACGGTTGATTGGTAAACGCTAACTATGCAATTATTTAAAATTATGCTCCTTTTTTTCTTTTTGTAGAAAAATGATGTAATTTTCCGGAATGAAAGCAAAATTAAAAATTATAAGAAATAACAAATAAATAAATGGTTTATCAAAGCTATCAATGTTTAAGTTTATCTATTTATCAATATAAACGAGGCTAGCTATAGAATACGTGAAGGATTCAAGAAATAATAAAGTTAGTATACGTATGTTTTTTATTACAAATAAAAAGCTTTAATGATGATATTATCAAACAATTATATTTAAAATTAGAAAAGTGAAGCTTTGTCATTAAACTTTTGTATAAAATTATGATTTTTTTTCTCACAATTTTTGAGGATAATATATTACGTCATTATAATTTAAAAATAATATGAATTCGTGCTCATTTAAATTTCCTTCGAGGTTAGTGCATATTACGCCTGCTATACATATTATTTCACGAGTCACGTACAATAGAAGTTCCGAAAAAAAAGTGGTTCTCCAAGTGACCCGTCAAATGCCAGCTACCGCGGAATGTCCTCGACATTCCGACGAAACCTTGAGAAAGTCATTCGACCGCTTACATAATATTTGCCTTAGATTATATTTATGACTCATATTAAAAACTCTTTGGTCAAATGACGTTTGCGAAATGGAAATTTAGATTTGAGATCTTGATTATTAGTCGGACATTTGAATACGAAAAGTGATCTTATTTTGATTGTTTAGAAAATTTAAAGTTCCGAGCTGGTTATAATTCTTTCTCTTTAACAATGAGATCTCTCGATTTGGAAGAAGATCATAATTATTAAGAAGAAAATTTGAACATAAACAATAAATTATTCTCTGTATAATAAAATCCTTTTATTTTCTTTTTTCGCTATAAAAAGCTCTTCCTAAGCCAATCAATAAAGTTATTTTAACGTCAATATTGTTATTCCGTGAATGTCCTATCTAAAAAAAATCGCTCTTATCAGTCTGCATCTTCTACATCCGCTGCTGCTCGACTTGCAAAAACAGGGGCCCGATAAAATTCAAAGCGAAGCGACCTCTCTTTCACCAGTCACGAGCAAATATGTAGATATACGTGTATTTAAATAGGTACCTACGTGCACACGCGGAGTATTTCTTTTTAACTGTAATGAGTCATATAATATATCTACAATGACAAAAGGTTTTTACTTTTTCTTTTCAACAAAAAAAGTACTAAAAAAGAACAATGCATACTTAGGTACTTAGAAAGTTTCTAGATAATGTCAGTATGTTAGTTGTATCTGGATATAGTGTTATTTTCAAATTTTAGGTTGCAGTTTCAACTAGCAAACTGTAAAATAGTTCACATGAACTAAATTTTTCAGCTTAAACGTCAGTTGAGAAAATGATAAAGTTTATCCTACTTTAAATACACACATACATATTTTTGCCCATGACTATATCTCCAACCCTACAAAAAAGGGCAAGAAAAAACAAAATACTCACTGCGGCAGATCCTCCTGCGCATCTTGGAACTGAAAAGAGAAACAACAACGTCACAATATATTTTGTCTTAAACTCGTATGTGCTCTTGTGGATATTTTATAATGTAAAATCTTCAATTTAAAAAAAAAAAAAAAACATTTTTTTAACAAGAAAGAAACGAAAATTATTTTAAAATATCAGTGAAATAAAAAATTGCTTAATATTGCCAGATGTTCATTATTATTCAATGAAAGAGGATTATTTACTACCACCGACATTACATGTAAAAATGAGCACTTCTGCTGAGAATCGGCCACGATTGTGTGATATGCGAATATGTGAGACACGTACCTCGTCGTCGCCCTCGATGTCGGACATGATGTTGGCTCGCTGTACGCCGTCGGCGCCTGCAACAACGAAAATAGAGACGAATAAATGAGAAAGTCGGCTTATGAATGGCGTAGTATAGGTGCAGTTTTGCGCTCAAGGCGAAGGTTGCAGTGGCTCGATCTCCGCGCTCATTGCCGAGTGAGCGGAAAAGTTAGGATCATAGGAAGTTTTGCTTTGCAGATTTGATGGGTGGGAAAGTTTATGACGATTGTTTTCCAAACGCCTTACTTTAATACTTCAAACGAAATTTTGTTGTTTCTATTATGCTGCGGAATTTATTTTGAAAATAATTACGAAAAGGATGAAAGGCGTACGATTTTGTTATGAATATATAGTGCAGGGTTTCGAATACCTAAAAGTGTCCTTTCATTCAAACAATATGGGAATTTTTATTTTTTGTAGAGACACTTGTTGGTAACAGAAGGATTCACCTTTTTAAAGAAATTGCTTCCTAATATTCTTTTGAGGATCGAACCTCTGCGGTTGAAAAAAATATGCAATATACTAATTAATTTGTCAGGGTATAGACAGATTACTTGGCTACTGAGAGAACAGTCGCTTCTAGTGGTTTATTACTAACATTACTAGTGGTTGGTGAAGAAAGTTGATTACAGTTTGATATAAAATTTCCATTATAAGGCACAAAAGCAAAAGCAAAAAAAAAAAGGAAAATTTCAATTTATACACTGTAATGGAACTTTCATCCGACCTTTACCGCAATTTTCGTTTACGAGTGCCAAAACGAATTGATTCCGAGTAACGAAAATTACATTACGCAGCTACAGACCGAGAAAGTTACTTTGGAAACACAGTGATTAAAGACACTAGATTATAATAACATTTGTTTTCGAGCGCCAAATTCTCATCCCACAATCTCGCCAAATTATTCACAGTTATACAAGAACAATTATAAAAGTGCCTCGATCACTCCGTCTTCGTGCACTCGATAAAGCACGCGCTCCTCGCGGCAATCACGCACAGGTGCAGCGCGGTATTGAAAGGAGTTAGCCAAGACAAAAGGGGGGGAGGGGGAGTATAATAATTACGGTAGCATTGTGCAAATAATTCGCGTCAGAAAAGTGCAACGTTTCAATTTTTCAGCGGAACGACGAGCGCGCGTGCCGGGGAGGAATAATAAGTAAGTATAGTCCAGTGAATTTCTCTTTTTGTCCCGCTCGAATGATTTGAGGTTGGCAATTATATAGCCGCCGCGTAATGCCCCGAGTTGGAGATGTGACGTGTGTGTGTGTACTTTGTGGGTGAAAATGAAATGCGTAAGGATTGCGGTACGGTGTTTACAGTGTAGCGGGAGTTGGAAAGAAAGGATAATTGATAAGATGACAAAGTACAATGACGGAGGCGAGTAAATTTTTCTATATATCGAGTGCTTACGAGGGATCGACGACAAGTTTATTGTATTTTGGTTTAAATGTAGATAAGCGTATCTGTTACATATATTCTTCTTATTAAAATAAAAAAGTTATCTTATTTTATCCCGAGTACAAATTGTAGATAAGAGTATTTTTGTAGTAAGCATGACTTATCATCTCTGAAAAAAATTAATGACTACAATTTACATGAGGGATATAAGAAAGTGTAAAATAAAGTGAACCGATAGTTATTTTTTACGTGGATCAATGAACACTTTAATATAATTTATGTCTATTTTAAGAAATCATTATATTCCAACCATTCTTTTTTTGCTTAGTCTGCATTTTGTAGATGGATTAGAGAAATATCGTGTAAATATGACAGCACCATTACAAAAAGCGCTAGGGAATAAATTTTCCAAATTTAGAATTTACTAGATGATTTTTATCTATATTCAAAAATTTTAAATTGTTAATTCAGTTTTGTAGGCAAAATATTTCAATTTTATGATATTATTATTACATATTTAGAACAATAAAAAAAATCTTCATATAAAGTATACTGTTTTTGCTTTCTCAAAGAGAAAGCTTCGTAACAGTGAAAATTTTCAAATCAAAGATTTTGAGGAATTTCGATGTTTTTGAGGTGTTCCTGAGTCAGAATAATAGGTTTTTTAAAAATGTACGTATGTATGTACGTATGAAACCAAATTTTATATGCAGCATAACTCGTGAACGGATACGCATAATGAGCTGAACTTAGGTATGTCCTGACTTATAAAACTGATTAAATTTTGGAGTCAAATGGAATCACTATTCTCGGTAGTAAAATTACTACATTTTTATAGTAAAAATTGTTATTACTACGTAATATTTACTATATTAAAATCAATTTATACCACAAATTGTAGTCATTTTTACAAAAAACATGAATCCGGCCCACGTTACCAATAAAAAGTAGTAATTTGTGCTACAAAATTTTTTCTCCGTATATATAAATCACTCGAAAAAAAAACCCCTTCCACCCGATCAACCTGCGCACAAGCTCCTCGCGAAAGCCTCACTTTTCCGCGAAGCGAAAATTATACACACGAGCCGTGGCAGCGCCAGGCGCGTTTTCACGCTCGCGCGCGGTTAAAGGCTTTCTCCTTTCTGCCGCGAGATGGATTTCTAAACTATATATACGATCTCTCGCTTTCTACGGCCGCTCGCCGTGATGGAAAACGCTTATGCGTGTATTATATACAGCGCGCGCGCGCGCATACGATTCACTTTCTTCGTGAGCATAAAGGACTTTTGGCGCGTTACGCGCAGATGTCACGGAGCGTGCAAAGTGTGCCGGTTGGCTGCTAGTGCGTTTTTAGGTGGTTTTTATAGGTTAGTTTGCCGAAGCGCACCTTTCTAGTCGTGACTTTAGCGCGGCTGTTATAAAAAGGAAATACCGTTTGTCGTGAAATGAAAGTGGGACCGCGTAAGCTGTACGTAAATATGAATTTGTTACCTAAATAGCAGCATCTAAGTGTTGTATGGTTTACTTGTAATTGGCTGTAATTTCATTGAACTGTCTGGTTAAAATTAAAATTAATAAATGTATAAGATCATAAAAACGTTCCACTGAATTGAAAAATAAAAATTATTAGATGAAGAAGTAACTAAAGTAATTGAGAGCTGTTCAGCAATAAAAGTATATACTATAAGATTGAATATATTTATTTCTTGGCTATAAATATTAAACAAAATCTTGGTTAATTATTAAGAGAATATTTAACATTAATTAATTTTTCAAACAACGTGTCTTCACATTTTAATGTAAGCGGCAGACGGATATATCGATTATTTATTTTAAAGCTATACATTTGCGAATGCCGACAAAAGTATAACGACTGCGGAATATTAATTCACGCAGGAATGAAAAAGAAAAAAATGTTAGTATATGACTTAACCAGCTTCGAATAGTTTTTGTCAGAGCACAAAATCGATCGTAATTGAAATTCCACTTGACTAATTGCGTAAAAATGAACGGGAATACGCGTAATCGTGTTAAATCTCTTCAAATATTTGAAAAACGTAGATTATAAAAACTCAAGAACTTCTCAGACGTAAGTAATTGCATTATTAATTCAGAAAGTGGGTTCTTGCGGCTTAACCAGAAGTGCGATGAGTAATTTAAAAATCAACTGTTACAACAACTGGTACGAACGTTTTTTATCTCATTACACAAACCGTGTTTTTTTTTCTAAAAATAAAATATTCAAATTCTTCATATACCTGCGTGTACATGCTTTGATGCAGGAATCTTTAAACGATTTTAATTACAAAATGAACGATGACCGTCGTCTTAATTGCCATCAATCATCCTTTATTACCTCCTAATTCACAAAACAAACGTAATCACGTTGGTCTACACGGGACAAAGTCTCAGCAACGCAATTCGAATCAAATCCAATTTTCGTACGGAAATCTGAAGATTAAAATACACCTACGCGACAGTTGATATACACGAGACGATTGGTATCGCAGTCGAGATATATGCAGTTTCACGAGAGCTAAGAAATTGATAAGTGGGAAACCGCAGACGACATATACCGGAAGTTCGCTACGAATGCAGTAGTTTTCCTACGACGAGTGGAATAATCGGTTCGATATTGTTTGATAAAGAGGATATGAAATGTTTCTTAAACGTCGGTCAAGCAGTGTTGGGAGAATATGGTATTGATACAAATAATAATACTGCAGTAGCATACGTATACTTTGGTAGTATTGTCGTAACAATAAAACAAGCAAATTTTTCCACACAATATAAAATGCAAATATACCAAAGAAAAAATAAGCTGACGCACAAACCAGGAAAATGCCATTTATTTTGACTAGTAGATCATCGATTTTTTAGCTATTATCTGGTTTAACGTCAAACTGCGTTAACATACAAATGCAATAACTCGCGGGTCAGTTTTTTACCAGAGTATAAGACAGATTATTTGAAAGCTCTGTTAGAATAATTTTTGTAATTATCTTAAAATTATTTGCAATAACGTTAGAAATGTACGAGATCCATTTATGTTGAGGAATTCACTGTTGATCTTACCAAATTCACATAATAAATTTTTAGTACTAAAATATATACAAAAGAAACTATAGCATAATGCAGCAAACAACCTTTCAACTCCCTGATCGTAAGTGTTAGACAAAGATAAACAAAATTAAATTTTTCTTTTCCTGAAAACCGTTGAGACACAAATTACCACCTATCACAACATACAACCCACGTCCACTTCAAAAAAATAAAAAATACAATAAAAATAAACATAATCAAATAAATAAAAACATAATCTTCCACGCGCATGAACAAAAGAAACCTACTTTCTTCCAACAGATCCTTTCTTTTCCGCGCCTCTTCTCCTTCACGCCCGTCGCTCACAAGAAACTTTGCACTCGTGCCCCGCGAAACTTTCGAACGCACTGAGAGCCGGCACCGCGCGTCGTCTCGCCTCAGCAGGACATGTTCTACTGCGCCCGCGCGTCCGCTCGCTCGCCAGCCGCAGCCGGCGCGCAGCGGAGATAAAAGCGCGCGAGCGGCAGCGGCGGCGAGTGCGCGGGAGATAAGGACGAGAGAGCAGCGAGCCGCCGGACGAAAGTCCGATATAATAGCGCGAAACGTGACGAAGGGCGGGCAGTTGGGTAATTTTTGCGGAGTTTAAGTCCTGCGGTTTTGGGTTTAATAATACTGCTGGAATGTTCTGTTGGTGGCATTGGGAAATTCATTGTGGAGAATGAAATTAGTGTTTTATTGCGATATTTGATGAGATAAGAATAATTATACTCTTTTTCTTTCGAACTGTTTATTTATATGTTTGGCTTACAAGAAGAGTACAACTTGCGGGAAACGGATTTTAGCGGGATTTTAAAAATGAAGCCCAGTGGTAATTTCGTCCAATAGGCCGGTTTTTTTAAAATATGGTCAATCTGATCTCAAATATCCTCTTTTTCGATAAAAAATGATGTCTCTTCTATAGACTGTCACACTGTAAATGTGCAAGATACAAAAACGAGCAAAAAAGATTATAAAAGTAGACCCCAAAGGCTAAAATTTAGGCCCTGATTCATGAAAAAATATTAATTTTTCAGGAAATTATAAGCAATTAAAAATAGCGTATAAAATGGTTAAAATTTTTTTTCATTGTAGCAATTAAATGGATCATATTTTTTATCATTTTCTTACGCTATCTTTAAATGCTTCTAATTTCCTCAAAAATTAATATTTTTTAACGAATAAGGGCTTAAATTGTAGCGTTTTGTATCTACTTTTCTAATTTTCTTTGCTCGTTTTTGTATTTTGAATATTTGCAATGTGACAGTCAATAGAAGAGACACAATTTTTTTTATCGAAAAAGAGGATATTTGAGATCACTGTTAGGTACTTCATTGTTAGGTACTAGAAATCGTCTCTGAAATGCCCGCTAAAATCTGTTTCCCGCAGGTTTTACACTCTCCTTGTTAGGATGAGCTGCTGAGATTTGCTAGAACGCAGACCAAAAATTAAGTTTAAGTGCATGTTAAAAGGTATTTCAAATTTTGAACGTTCATAGTGAACGAAAGATTTTTGCTATTTACAGATTTAGCCGAATTTGGCTACTCAATACATTAAAAAAATGATAATAACTGTATCTCTTCATTTCTCATTGTTGCAGTCACCGCTAAAACCACTCCGACGAATTCTAATCAAAATTAGAAACTTTAAATTAATATTTTGTTCATTATCAACGTTCGAAATTTCAAATACGTATATTAATAGTTTAACAATTTTTAGTAGTTTAGTCATTTTAGTATGGAAAATATAGTTTTTGTATGATGGTTTAGAAAATTTTTATAATGATTGTATCAAAAGCATTGGTTCACTCAAGAATTAATACATATGCATATTAATTGTCAGTCAAAGAGCGGAATATTCCTTATTTGGATGCAAAATTGGTACTATAATTAACAATTTTACCAATAAAGAAATTCATTATTCTATATCACTAAGATTGAAAATTTATTGAACGTTTTCAATAACAACAATAAACATTTATTATCGCAACTGGTAAGATATGCGAATTTTCTAAAGATTATCATACCGACTTCACTCGTGAAATTAATGGTAATGAACGTTAATCGGACGTCGTTGTTTGATGATGTAAATTGTTGCACTTGTTACAGTA
>JAPYZP010002076.1:0-14437 GCA_030522985.1 Torymus sinensis
TTAACGGAATTAATTATTCCGCGATTCTCCTCGGTATTCATTTAACCGCAAAATTATTCAGATAGCCTCGCGATCTCTCTCTCTCTCTCTCTCTCTCTCACTATTGCTCGCTCTTTCGGTTACCCTCGTTCTTCATTTACGAATGAATTTCGCGTGAAAAATAAGCGCGAACGCGAAAGACGGGATTTTAAAAAACGCTATTTAACAAACCAAATGTGAACATGTGTTTTCGCATATTTACATGGTTTGAAATCTGGATATAATTTATGCTGTAATAAATACTCAAACAATCAAAATAAATTGAATAATTTTGATATAATAAAAATCGCGGTACGTTAAATACGCATAACTCATTTTATCCGTGATGGAATTTTTGTGCGTTTTGTTCAAATATGAATTCGCGCACTGTGCGAGTATAGAATTGTTTTTTTCCGAGATATATAGGAGAATGCGAAAAGCCAAACTGGATGTAGAAATTGTTCGCAATATGGGTATGACATGTCAGGCGTAGCGAAAACTTCTTACGCGCCAAAAAACACGGTAAAAACGCAGAAGAGGAAAACCCGCGTTCACAAAAGGCTCGCGGGGTTGTAAAGAACCCGGGCGTGGCCGAAAAAAGGGCGCGCCAACTGAAATCAATCGAAAATGCAGCAATGAACGGACGAACAGCTCGTCCTTAATTTCTACACAATCCCCCCATTGCCGCAAGAGCGTCGCGGCCATAGCACGCAAAACTGCAAAACACAACGTGCAAGCCGCGTGCGCGAGAGCGTCGTTGCAGTGCGCGACGCGCGGTTGTTGTTAGCGCTCATTCGCCTGCGTTCCGCCTCTCTCGCTGCGTACTATGTTGCGCGCCTCTCGCTTTTTTCCGGACACCATTTTTTTGCCTTCCTCAATGGAGCAAACGGCTGGGCACAATGCGCGCGTAACAGCCCCATTGTGGGCTGCTTCGCCGGTGCTTCGCCGAGCGATCGACGTTGCGTAGCGAATGGGCCCACGCTACGTCTATGTATGTATATATCGCTGCAGCTAAAAACCGGCGTCATCAAAGCGAACGTCGACTCTCGCGTGCCGCGCGCGCGTCCATTGACGTCGAGTGTGACGCCATGCCGCGCGACGCAGTACAGATTAGGCGGGGCGACTGGGGCACAAAGCTTTTGTCGCTTACATAAACGCGATGCAGAGAAAAAAACCGGGGTTTCCTTGCTCTAGTGTAGAGAAGCTTACGCGTGTATGTGCCCTGCTATGTACGGGTGTATGTAGGTAAGATACAGACCAATGTGTTCAGAATTATTTAGTTTTAGATCCTTTTTGGAGGCTTGCTTTTTTACTCACTTATACTCGAGTTTCTTCACCATGTGCATCTGCGCTTTTCGTTACGGAACTTTAGCGAGATGGAGTGTCATTAGATATAACTGCTTCAAAAGAGATAAAGTTATTATTATATTTAACATTTTTTACTGTTTCTCCATTTA
The DNA here is from genome assembly GCA_030522985.1 of Torymus sinensis. Lineage (NCBI taxonomy): Eukaryota > Metazoa > Arthropoda > Insecta > Hymenoptera > Torymidae > Torymus > Torymus sinensis. The sequence goes on from JAPYZP010002076.1 coordinate 1,476, forward strand.
TGTTTAAGAGTTACACAAGTGCAAGGGAAATCGGTGTTTTTAGCTAATTAAATCAACGATTTTTCTTTCGGAAGTTCATTTAAGTTCTGGCAGATATCGCGGGACGTTGATATTGTTTTGTAATGAGATTTGCGACTGCAAACATTTCAAGTTTCCCGACTTTTGTAAGCTATTTAATATCGCGTCGAGAAGTTTATAATTTGTGCGTAGTTACTTTTTGTTCCTTAAATATTAAATGTTGCTCGTCTGCAAAGATGAATTCTTGATAAGAAAAATTATACATTCTTACATAAAAAAAAAATAGAACAACAATAATCGAAGTTTTTGCATTGTTGAGAAATTGTCTGGCGAGATGACAAGCCTCGCGAAAATGACCCTATAATTTAAATTTGTATTCATCAAAACAGTCAAGACTTTTAAATGCAATTATGGAACGAGAGCTGCAGTAAGAAGACAGTAAGAAGTGCAAAACCTAGTGTCGCGAGTAATCAACTCCGTCTTTCTCTCTCTCCCTTTCTCTGTATATATATACCTCTATTTCCTCTTCTACTCTTGATCGCGTATACATTTAGAGTGAAAATTACTAATCAGTCCGGTGCGCCAAAATTCCAACGCTCTAAGACTTTTACTGAGTACCTACTGCTTTCAACTCTGAAGGCACAAATAAATCAGGAAGTTTTTGCTATTTACACAATACACTAGTGAGACCAGGAAGGATGGCGAGAGAAAGGAAGAGGGAGGAAAGAAGAGGAGAGGAAGCGCAAGAAATGGTTGAGAGAGAGAGAGAGAGAGAGAGAGAATGAGAGCGTAGTGTACATATAGCCAGCTTCTCCCGTGCCCTCTTGCTTGCTGACTTATTTGCATGGATATTTGGCCTGTTTTCCCCCACCGCCTCGCTCTTCCTCGCCGTTTTATACGCCACGCGCGCTCCCGCAGCAGCCACCGCAGAAGCCTCAAGTCCCCGCGCACACGCAGCCTCTCTCTCTCTCTTTAAGTAAGCCGTCGACGAAGCTGCCGCAGACAAGGAACGAGCGGGAGGAAGAGAGAAAATTGAGCCTGCAGGGCCAAAGTTACCCATTTGCCGCTAGTGCGCGAATCGCGCAGCCGCCCGCAGCCTTCCGCATCGCGATTCGGTCAGATTCGAATGCCCCATGAATACGTCGCCGTCGATGCTTCCACTCCTCCTCCTCCTCCTCCTACTCCTCCTCCTCCACGCGCGCACTCCTCTTCTCTGACCCGTCACCCGGATACCCTTTTATCAATCTTCGCCCCGCACGCCTCCCTGTCTGTCTCTCTCCATTTCTCTATCTCTCTCTCTCTCTCGCTCGCTCGCTCTCGCTTTTCTCCGCCTCTTTCCGTCCGACTAGTCGACGGTGACGAGAGCAAGGGAGTGAGAGAGGGTGTGAGGCAGAGCAATAAAGCTCAGAGTCCGGGTAATGTGGGCGCCCTCCCCTATTGAAATCCAAGCGAAAGGCAGACGCGGTCCGATATCTTTTGAAGATTAGGCGTCTTTTACGGATTCGACGTCGAGACCGTCATCAGTTTTTTTTTATCATTTTCCTCCCGCTGCTCTCCTCTCGATGCCTTCTTGTCAAGCTGGGAAAGAGCATCTGATTGCGTTTAATGTACTCAAACTTTGTTAGTATGGTAAAGATGAGCTTTTCAAATCTATATTTTGAGGGGAGAAAGAAATAATTTTGTTTGGTAACTAAAAAATTGTTTGATTATTACTAAAATCTTGCATTTGCTTTAGAATAAGTTTTTAATATTTTTTAGATTTCTCACTTACAGAAATGATGTTACTATCATTGTTCGTAAATACTAAATGCGGCCCAGTGAATGAAAGAACTCAAATTTTGATAAAATACTTCTAAATATCATGGTTCTCAGGTGATTAAGATTTTACGATTCAATGGAAAATACTATTTTGAAAATTTTTAATGGAGAGTAAATATTTCATTTTTTATCGGATTAGCTAAATTCATGCGCGTTTCGCGCGCTCCATGAATTTTTATTAAACCTGCCAAGAATAATTTATTCGTTATAAACTGAAAATCTTTTTCTTTGAATTTGAATGCATCTTTAATAATTGAGATAATACTGCCGTACATTTATACTTAACCAATACTTAATTTTGAGACTAAAAACTATATAATAAGCATTTCTAATATTTTTTGTATGAAGTATTAAGTAAGGAATAAAATCTGAACATAATATTGGCATAATTTATTTAAAGAATCTTTTTTGCTTTTCATTCCAATTCTCGAAACTTTCTTTATTGCTAAAACTGAAAATTTGCTTATTTTTTATTTTCTGTCCAATTCAATAACTAATCGTATATATATTGTATTTTATTTCTGGCTATCACTTAAACAAACAATTATAACGTGTTATTATTTTTTTTTAAGCTACAAGCAACATTAATTTAATTATTATTTATTTTATACTTTTCACTTTAATTATTTTCATTCCAAATAAATGTTAATTATCAAACGAAAATGTGTATTTAATTTAAAATTCTCGCGCCTTTTATCCAAAAGTCGATAGCAAATCAAATATGTATCTTCACATCTTTGGGTCATCAGTTTTTTAAAAATTGGGATATCAAGAAGTGCGGGAGCGTTTCAAAATAGGTTCTTCACAATGTAGAGAAGCCTGAACGGTCGACCGCGCCACTATGATACCTTGATTTAGGATCTTTCAAACTATGCGATTTTAATATACTTATATATTGATAACTGTAAATGGAATCCGTTACAGAATACTTTCAAATAAAATTTTAATAAATTCTTAAAAATTATAAGAAATTAAGTAATTAAACTTTATATAAACTAATGCACCTGAGGTACATGAAAATATTTAATATCGAATTTACTGCTCACAAAAAATATTCACGACTTACAAAGCTATTCGAGATTCAATATGCTTTTCAAAACTTTTCAAAAATTATTTATGTATCTCATCTTTAGTTTACGTGATTCCTAGACGTGATAATTAACAAATTTTGTTCATCTTATTTTTAAATACTTTAACTTTAAAAGAGTCTTTTGTACTTTTCCAATGTTTTCATAAAAAGGTATTATTTATTTATGGAATTAATCGTCGTTATAAGTAGATCGATTTTTTTCATTTATACTCTAGATTAAATTTTATTATATATCGGATATTAGTCTCAGTTGGAACAGCATGATTGACGAAACATGAAAGTGTCGTGGCTATGTGTACTATCGACTAATTGCGCGTCTGTCAATTCAGCGACGCTTTATAATCCAGTGTCTATTTGATAACAACACATCTGCAATACAAAATTATGTTGTTCAAGCAATAGAGCATAACGTAATTGGAATTTGCCAATGCTGTATCTTTAATTGCCTTTTGTTTTTTATACTAATTAAACTTTAACTGTTATGTATTACTACCTATTTAAAATAAATATAAATGTTATTTAGAGTCGAAGAAAACAATCAACTATTTAATCATGAAAATTGGGAAATGTAATATAAATTTTGTTTTTAGAAATAAATACAGGAAGAAATAAACGATAAAACTGTCTGACAGTAAAAGTCAGCCTTTGTAACGGTAAAAACAACTCACAGGTAATTGCTTGCAATACTCTGTTCAATATCGTTAATCGCCAGACATATATACCTCCATTCTATAGTGCATGCGACTTTTACGAAACGGAACTTTGCATAAAAACTATTAAAAAATAAATCTTAGTTATTAAAATGTAATAAAAAATAATGATTTTAATGTTTATACATTTTAAGTATCTCAAGACTAAAATAATTGAATTTTCATGATTTGATAACAAAAATACTATACATTTTAGTCCTGCAAATAGAGAAAGTAATTTTTATCAAAAAACACAGCGCTCATAACTCAACGTATTGTTTTCAGATTTATATATTTACACATGAATGCAAACACGAAAAAATTTATGTTTGAACGTGAACAAATATCGCAGAGCAAAGAATACACACGCAAAACATTTTCTAATCCTATTAATTCAGAAATATTGTCTTACATTGGCATAATCTTATTGCAATGTTTACTAAAATGTATACTTAAGGAGAGCAGCAGTAATTTGGTTGATTGAACATATAACCTCCCTTTGCAAAGTATACAATCTCGAGTCGAGACGCGAGCTCTTCCGCGCCGGAGATTATACTTTGCTGGCTGCAGTGCAAGCACAATTGCGAGCCAGACGCAATGCTTTCGGGCGATGTCGGCACCGTCTGTCTAACTTGTTATCTCCTGGAATGGTAAAGCGGAGGGTGGTCAGCAGAGCGAGTGAATTAGATCGGATTAATTAATACAATCTTTCAACAAACGCTGGAAACAAATGTTATTCGAAGAAATTCAATTATCTACAATTCTTGTTTTTAAATGTTCCACATGAAGAGAAATTTTTCTAAAAGTATTGAATAAATGAAATTTACTGTAGTTTTTTATATTAAAAAAACTTAAGGATTTTTTTTATTTCTATAAAGTAAGGTACCCAGTACTTGGACAAAACGGAAAATCAGACTAATATTTGGACACCGGTAAAAAGCTACTTTATAGATTCATGAGCATTATTTATGATATTAATTACTTAGTGCAATCGAAATTGTCTCAAGTGAGACCTTAACTTTATTTTGATAGGAAATACAAGTTTTTGAAGGTTATATTTTAGAAAAGTTCATAGCTGAATAGTGTCCAACTTTAGGCGATTTCCAATTACTACCAGAACCCAATAATGGAACATAATCGATGCCCGAGTACTGATATCAGCTCGACATAGGATGTCCAACTATTGAAACATTTGCATATGTTTTGAAACGTATTTAATCCATATAAAAAAGGACGTAAATGTTTGTCTGTTAAATGAAAATTCAGTAATTAGATTTAATCTTCCAAACACACACATTAAATATTATACCTATTGTACAGTAATAATGTAGTAAAGGTGAATTTCATGCGTGAGCTCAGAGCTATTTTTGATACCTCATTGTCATTCACAGACCATGTATAGATAATAATTAATAAAGCCATCTGTGGCCTTGGTTTTTTGAAAAGATCGACGACAGACTTTCGTAATACAGAATCTCTTATTTATCCCTACAGCACATTCTACCTCATATCACGTATTGTTCAATAGTATCATCAGCCGACACTGAATGTGCCCATCATCTCCTTGACTCCGTCGAAAAGAAATTTTTACGATACCCAACATCTAAAACTTCTGCACCCTTGATTATCATGCATCGATTCAATACCTGACTCATCTTTGGAATAGTCTCTCGAAGAGATATCATTGCTATTGTACTGCGCGTATTCTATCCACCAAAGCTTTACTTCATCAGTCGAAACTCACATAGGTATATATAGATCTGTTGCATATAGGTATATTTTTCCTAATGAATCGATATCCTCTATCCCGTAAAATTTAAGAAATAGGTAAATAAATAAATAAAAGCAATTTCAAATTATTTAAATCGTCTCCAAGGCGGAGAATTTCATTATATTTGTTATTTGGTTATCATTAGAGCAGCGAGAAACAATAAACTACTTTATAAGTCAGTTAAGCCGTTATAATACGATAAGTATAGGGGGTTCGCGCGGCGGTAGTGGCACGCCGGGGCAATTCGCGTGGTGGCCTATACATTACTTACACTTCTGTTTTCCATGCGCACAGGCGTTGCTGCAGACCTCGCGAAAAGGCAGCCTCTCTCGATTCTACTCTGCGGCTCACAATGCGCTCAAAAGCACGTGCGCCAGTCGAAACAAGTCTCTCTCTCTCGCTCTCTCTCTCTTGTTCTCTCCCTCGCTCTTTCCCTTTTGGCCCTTCCGCCGAATAGCACGAGCGGGAAGTGCGGAAGGAGGTATGGAAGCGAGAGAGAGAGAGAGAGAGAGAGAAAGAGAGAGAGAGAGAGAGAGAGAGAGAGAGAGAGAGAGAGAGAGAGATGCAAGCGGCCAAAGGAAGCTGCTCTGAGCGCACGATTTATAGTTATTGTGTGGCAAACGCGCTAGCGCGGGCCAGCGAGTAATATTCCATATCTGAGGCATTCCTCTGCACTTTTACGGTCGTTTCATTGCGGCGCTTCGTCGTAAAATCGCCTGCGCAATCCGAGAAATAGAGAGGGGGAGGGAGGGAGGGAGGGGAGGTCGGACGAAACTTAAAAAAGTCAACGGCAATAGTCCACGACGAGCAGCGTAAATCAGTCTCACATCGCCTTAGCATGTCACTTTATCAAACGCTCGTATAAATTGTGTATTTTTTATTGACTCGAGCAACTTTTCTCCGCGCGTCGTGCAGTCCGCCACGTGCATTTTATGCGATTTTCTAGTTCTTGCGCTTTTGAATAATGCGTGGCCCAATGTCGAGTCAAATGTTGTTTTCACTTCTCCAACTTCCATATACTTTTTCCGGGAATTATCGTTTGATCGTAAACTTGGTTACATTTTTTTTCTTATTCATTATTTTTTCACTTCGTGCAGTGCATTCATATATTATACTAAAAATATGTTCATATCTGAGAGAGAAAAGTGACTAACAATTTTCAAAAACATTAATCCGTATGATTATAATCTTTCAATCAATTGACATAAAGGTGCAGAGAATTCCCGTGCTTGCTCGTGAAAAGTATCGATGGGAAACTCGTAAAATTAATGTGTAAGTGAAGAATCTATAAAATTTTTCGTACTTAAATAAATATGTAAATTTACATAAATAAATAAATATACGAATATAAAGTGCACGATGCTCTTTATTTAACTAAAAAAATGTCATAAACTTTTAATTATGTTCTTATTTTATTACATTTCACAGTCATTCTATTTTTCGAATAAACAAGCTTAAAATTTGATTAATTGAATGCTGCTTATTAAAGTTTAAATTCACTGTTTCTTTTAGAAAGCACTCTCGCTAATGCCGTTGATAGTTGTTGTTTTTCTGTTAAAAAGTTTAATAAATATCTCTTAAATTTAAATATTTGGGTATGCAATGCTAGTAAGAAAGAAAATAATTTATCTATTCTATTAACTATCTTATATTTGATATATATATGCTTAACGTAGTGGTAATAAATCTGTATACCTTTATATAATTAATTGTAAAACCTTGCAAAAGGCTGCATAAGACCCTCATAATATGAAATTTTAAAACAATCAAAATTCAATTAACTTATTTAATATATCTATTAATTATATAAAAGCTACAGATAGTTACATATACATAAAGATGAAGTAATTTTGTTGAAAATCCACATTTACCTTTAGCATAACATCTGCATGTACAACAGCATGTCGCTTTAATAGTGCACAGTCAATCATGTTCATGTGCGCCAGCGTTGAGCGCGCTTGCAGACTTTATTTATGCGTCAGAACTTTCAGAAATGTTTATTTAGATGAAATATTTGCTTAAAATGCGATATTACCTTCATCAGTTATAATGCGAAGGCATAAAAGCCATAATGGCTAAAATCTCTGTAATTATTTCAACAAATATTTAAAGCAGAGCAACAGATTCGAAATAATACTTTTATCAGAGTAGTTCTCCTGTATACTATATTAAATTGTATTTTATTGAAAATTCGTGCTTGTTTACGTCAATCACGTTATTGACATGAAGATTTTAAAGTGATAAAATATAAACGTATAATTATAACATTCTCTTGAGTGTTACAAACTTTTTTTTTTTCATTATAATATATATATCTGTCTCTTTTATTTACCCGGAAATTCCCCGAATTCTTCTTTTTACGCGAAATTGCAATGCTTTAATCCACTTAAAATACCTTCATTATTGTAAAATATAAAGAGAATAATGACAACGATCATTGCATATTTAAAAAATACGAAAGACCACAACGTGCCACTTCGCATGGCACAGGAAAATTAAAAAAACAAAGCAAATTTTTAACGCGACCGCACACGTCTGAACGACAATGGTATCAGCGCGTCAGCGAAATAAAAATACTATCTGCCGATAGGATTTTCCGCAAAGCCGAGGATCCCGAAATCAATCATTTATGAAAGGGGCTACACACAGGGCGACACGAGGTGGCCTACCAGGCTCGCTCGCGCACACAATCGCCGCGCAGCCTTATACACCGCAACGAGTCCATGCATAACCGCATCTCCCTCTCCTCCCTTCCTCTCTCTCTTCAAAATCATTTTCGATGGCAATAAACGGCCGGCGGCGGCGCGCCATCGTCCGATGAAAAAAAAAAAAAAACGAGCCAGCCGCGCCGTTCGCGAATAATTACGCGAGGAGCGCCGGCATGCGGCTGAAAAGGCAGATGCGATCGATCGGATTAGGCGATATTGGCTATCGGCGCGCGGCTGGCATCAATGACAATGGCCGGCCGCGCTCGGCCGGGACGAACGGATACATGATTTATACTAACAATCGAGGCGCACGCGCGTACGTCCACTCTCCGGGCCGAGAGGCAGATCCTGCAGCTCAACGCCACATAATCCAATGAGAGAGCGAGCGAGAGAGAGGGAGATTTGCAGCGGCCGATAGGAGAGTGGGTGAGAGACCGGCAGAACTGCTGACAAATTTGTGGGTAGCGATTTTGAAAAGCGCTTCATCATTACTTCACGTGGATTCGGGACGCGATTCGTATATAAACGCTTTTTTCCGTCACGCCTGTCGGCCGCACGCGTGTATATACGACCAGCCAGCGTATAAGCTTTCTTCTCTGTGCGTATGAGTACGGCGTATTTTTGGCGTTGCATTTAGCACTAGTAATTTGATGGTGGAACACGCGCGTTTGCGCGCTTTTGGCGCAGTATAGTAATACGGGATGATGTTAAAATGCCGTTTGTCACGTTATACGCCGCGTCGCGTGCAAAATGTAACAGACGCCCTGCGGTTACTTTGCGCTCCCTGACTCTTTCAAAATTTACACATGCGACGGTGCGCTCTCGCTGTGTAACACAAGGCGTGTGTCACGGCGTCTTCTCGAAAATTTAACGCCTGGGATCATATTATTCAAAATAACGGGCTCATCGCGACAAAATAAAGTGTAAATTGGTGTTTTCGCGTCGTTTACCACGAAGCTTGAGAAACATTTATTTTTATCTTTCGTAAGCATTATTAATACAAGTAACTTGAAAATTTTAAGCACAATCTTTTCCTTAGATATATGTATAATATATGAAAATGTATATTTGATTATGCATGGCCAATATGACATTTTCCGATAGAAATTAAAGTTTATTGCCGAATGAATTTTAGATACGCCATGCACAGTGTACTATAAATTTATATTTATGCTCTCATATATTCTCACATAAATTTTGCAAAATGTGTCGATTATCCAACTTGGATACGCATTAAAGGAAGAAAATTTATTCCGAGAAATATTTCCCTAAATCGACTAAAATACTTTCTGATTATCGAATGATAGAGGCATTCTTTGAATATTTTCCCTGCCTTATAAGAAGAAAGTGCTTCCTCTAAGCAATAAAAATCTACTCATTTGAAATGTAAATGTGACTCGAGCGAAAGCCCTTTGAAATGACGAGATCATAGAAGCCTTTTTTTACAACTCTTTTCACGATCATTACTCGTGATAGATAAGCCTTCCAGCAACTTTTCATTATGCTAAAATGTTCTAATATATCTTGAGATTCCTATTAAAAACGATGTATTTTATATGCCAATTTTTTCTGTTCCAGGTAAGTCATCTTTCTATTTTCTAAAAGACTGAGAAAGCACGTCGCTGGTAAGTTTCAAATAATCAAAGTTCGTATAATCAAAGTTTATACGAAAGAAGATTTGTTGTAACTTAATTGAATTATTTTTCTGAGTTACTCTAAATATTAATTTTAGTAGTTCGCGCAACTATCGACAAATCTAACGGGATTTTTGTTATTATTAGTTCTTTCTAGTTTTCTATGCTCAATATCATACTTACCTCTTTCTAACTGCGTGCTGGTTGATTAAAGTAAGCATTCTTCTCTTTTTATATGAGAACTCAAATACTCTACCAAGTACTATCCATGGATAAAACACGAGATAAAACATTTGTAATTATTCCAACGTCTATCATGGTCTAGGGTAAGTTCCGGTTGGGTCTCCAAAAGTTATAAAATTTTTTGTCAATAAATATTAAATGGTAATTCATGCGGTTCATTTCATCCTCTTTCTTTAATTTTCAATTCAATAAAAAAGTATGTACGAAGACTCCTATAATAACAACTGAAGAATCATGACTTTTGGCTATATCTAACCCGCACTTGATCATTCGAAACGTTCCATCAGATGTTTTGTCCGTTTAATGTATACAAGGTGAGTAAGCAGCACATTTTACGAAATCGATAAAAAGAGTTTATAGTAGGGTTCATAAAACGGTGAAGTGAAATTAAAATGACAATCAACAGTTTTATCGCGGCTTTTTAACATTTCGGTAAACGAACGATAAAACGTCCCATAGGGAAAAAATATGAGGCAAACACTTATTGAATATCAAATATTCGATTTGTACGTTTTATCGTACATTCTTTGCGACACACGAGGAACATCGCACATTCCTCCCCCGCCCTATCTCTTATAGGCGCGCGCTTTCGCGCTCCCGCCGACAATGTGACGAGGTATTTAACTTTGACGCGAACACAAATTTAACGCGAGAGTGGCTGCAAATTGCACGTTAAGGTAACGGCGCGTATCGTAATCTACGACGAAAGGACAGTGCCGCTGCTGCCGCTGCTGCCGCTGTATTCCAAGCGGCGCGCAGCCGCGATCGCTTCGATAATGTCCCGTGGCAGCAGCGTGCACCCTCCGCACCCCCCTGAAGATTCGATTGTATTCTACGTAAGAGAAACTTTAAGCTTGCGCGGCCGCGCGCGCACGCACCTATCGTCGGGAAAACAGGTCACGCGGCGTTGTCTCGCCTCGTCCCCGTGTCCCCGTTGCCACCGCCCGCCGCGTGCTTCTATGAAAATTTTATCTTCGCCCGTAGTATCCTTTTTGCCAGACTTTAAAACCTGAAGCCTTATAGATTCTATCTATATAATTTTTCTGTGCGAGGCGAGATTTCCAGTGACGCTCGGTGAAATTTCCTGTATGATGAAATTTTTAATTTAATTTTATTTATTAATCCTTCTTTTTCCTCCTATTTTCATTTCGCAGTACGTTGAATTTCTCTTATTGGCGCTATATTTAAGCCAATGCCTAAAGTTAATAAGAATTTCGTGTCTGCAACGTTTCTGGAAAAAAATTATTAACTTATCACTATGACTTTATATAATTTATTTCGATTATTTTAATCATTAGTTATTTTATTAAAAACAATAGACGACAATATTTGAATACATTTATCCATTAACTTTATTTTATCCAATTTTGTAACTGTATTATTTTTTATATAAAAATGCATGAAGTATTATTTGATAATCATAGAGTGAACATTGAATTTAAAATTACGAATATACGGAAGGATTTTGTATTTGATAGTATTAATAGTCTATCTATTTTTACAGGAATAATAGACATGTCCTTTTAATAACCTTTACACAGTAAACCAGTGGGCTTTGATAGTTCTACATATTCTTGTTTGAAATGTGATTTATTTGATAAGAAAAATTAAAGGTGAATACGAATGAAACGTTTGGACTTAAGTGGAAGAGCCATGCGAGGGATTAATTTCTCATTCCGCGGTATTACTTGGCACGAAACTAGATTTGAAATTTGCTTTTCCCAGATAGACTAAAAAATCATTTATTTTGAAACCCACTTCCGGGTCAATTCACGCTCTCCCAACAGTCGAAAACCCATTTATTTTAGAGTCACTCTTTCAAATCGATTCGATGATTGGATCCCGAGTTATTGTGCCAACCGGCAGAAAAACGCGTTCAAAGCTTTTACGCACCATTAGAGTAACCGTGAGAGTCTCCGCTTGAAACTCTCCAGTCCAGTTAATTTAAGGACTTTTTATACCATCTCAAATTTTAAATAACATTGCGTTAAAAACCGTACTCATAAATTTAGAAAACTCGGTTCCCACCTTAACACTCGGCAAACTAAAAACATAATAATAATAATTTTTTCTCCGAAAATTCAATATATGAAAAAGAAATTTTAATGAAAAAGCGAAGGAAGGCATATAAAAAGAAACGGAATAATATCGCCTATACAAATTTATATAACAGAACCGCGTATTGATATGAGTATCGCATACGTAACACTCGTTCGAAGTAGGCCAGCGTCGCGCGCGTTTCTTATCTATGAAAATTTTCACGGAGCTCGCTCTGCTCGCGCATATATATACGCGGCCCCATATATAGACCCACCGCATTCCTATCCGCACATTCGCACAAAAAGGGTATCGTAGTCGTCGTCGTCGTAGGCAGCGGCGCTCTCGTCGCTCCCGTTGTCCTGGAGGTCGGCGCCACTTACTCTCACACATATCGCTCCCGGCACGTCGGAATTGGATCCTGGACGTTCTCGATCTCATCGCGCGCATTCAGCTCGGGAAATCCAGGCCAGGAAGCTGCCTCACGCACAACTCGCGCGCGCCCGCGTCAATGCAGTATTGCGACATAGTGTATAGTGCGGATTATAATGGATCATCGGATTTTCTAGAAAATTGCCGAAATCGCCTTTCCCTTGTCCGTGATCACAATAGGGACGTTCTATTTTTATACTATTCAACGTCTATATATTTTGTTTGGAGGTGCGGCTCTTCAGCTCCGACTGGTTTTTCCTTTCTACGCGAATTATTATAGTGTATCAATAACGCGGTAAATATCAATAATCGGTAAATAGCAATAACCAATGCTGCAGATGTCATTTGTCAGTTAATTTTCGAATATTGTTAATGGTTTCATAAAATTAATATTTGCAGTAAAATGGAAATAATTATTATTATAACTATTGCTTTCTCAAAGAGAAAGCTTTGTAACGGTGAAAATTTTCGAATCAAAGATTTTGATGAATTTCGATGTTTTTGAGGTTCCTGAGTCAGAAT
>JAPYZP010002077.1:0-14435 GCA_030522985.1 Torymus sinensis
TGAGAGAGGAGAGGAAGGTTGGGTTCGGCGATGGATTTAATTTATGAATGAGCGCGGAGATGAAGTGTGTTTTGTAAGAAAAAAGAAAAAATTGACGAGATCAATATGCGATAGGTTTCGGGAAGTCGAGAGAGATGAAGGATGAAGGTTTATTATATGATATATCGGGGAATCTTCAACATCATAAGATATTAAAATATCTTATCTTCTTATGTTTTGCCACACTCTATAATACTAAATTATAAAAGAAAATTTAGAAAAGAAAATCTCAATTTTTCCAAGACGATATGAATATAACGAAAATAATAGAACGAGTAGGAATATTCCATACATTAATTCCAAAGAAGAACGTAGAAAAAAAAAATTTAATAATATGCTAGAAATACTCAAGAACATCGTCCATCCTTACACGTAATAAAATCATTCTCAAATTTAGCAAACATTTCAACTTATTCATATCCACGCCCAGATAATGTAAATTCATCCTCGAAAGAAAAAAAAAACTATTCCGATATATACACCCCCGCGGACATGTACACACAGAGCTGCCAAAGCTCGCGGGTAATTCCATCGGTAATTTCATTGGTCCAAAAGCGACGGGGGGCCGCCGATAACGGGAAACTATAGCTCGGGCAGTGCTGCGCGAAATTACCGCCGCGACAAAGCGCAACACACACACACACCAGCCACGCCTATACGGCGTTTCAGCCGCGCATTTCTCGATGTGATCGCGATGACTCGGTGATCGCTATTCATAGCTGCAGGGATATAGCGGTGGTGGTATTGGGATTGAATTTTTGAGAATGTGCTGGTGCTTGAATTTTTTATGGGGGGAGTTGTCGAAGATGTTGTATAATATTTCATTCGATAATGTGGAATATCGTGCAAAACGCTGAAAGATGAAAGATTGGTCGATAAAGGTTACTATCAATTTTCTTTTTTTTTCTTTGGCTATAAGGTACTTTAAACTCGAAGAAAATATACCTCGTCCCGATTAACCAATTTAAAATGCACCGCGCCGAGCGCGCAGAAAATAATAGAGTCGTAATTTGATTTGGCAGCGGGCTTATTTTTCACCACCACCCAAGATGGAACGATAAGACACTTATATATATACGCGCGAGGTCCGAGCGCGTCCGCGCAAGCGAAATTCGCGATATCAAAATTCGCGCTGCGCGCGCGGCGTTCTCGGGAATTTGGTGCGCGGCCGCGATAATAATGCATGAATATTTCCGGGCTATATTCTCGCCCGCGTGTATTACACCACGTGATGAGCAAGCGAAATTTTCCGCGCGAGTGCAGCGCGGACTTTTTGCTTATGCGGACGACGCCGCGCGGGTGATCCGCAAAATTCATCGAGGCGGGCGAAAATTAGACTTTGGTATACTTTTTAGATATGTAATTGGTAAAGAGGTAGAGTTACACTTTTGTATTGCTGCGTTGTGTATAATTGGCTGCGTTGCTGTATGCGTGAACGCGATGAATCGATACGGCGATGGTGTACATATACCGTAGAGTTTACGCTGGTAAATTAAGTTTCAATGCATTACTTGCACATTGAATGGTTAATGAAGCGCGTCATTATTCAGGGTTATTTATAAATCTGTATAATTTCATGACGCTTGACCCGTAAAATAATTCAAGCATTATCCTCGCAACGAGTTACACGTTATATATCTTACGTTTTTTAGGCGTTGAATATAGAAAAAATTGCCTTGATGATATATTATATCGTTGTTATTGTTACTCTACGGAATTAGCAAGGAAAATACACGAACTTTGATGCCAAATCAGTTGTCAGCAACAGCTGCGAGTGTGGGGCGTATTTTAATTCCGAAATATTATCATTAAAATTATGAAGCGAACAAGATTTCAACGCCACTTGCAATCGCAGTTACAAAATTGGAATGGTGTTATTGCATCATCATCATTAAATAACTATATAGTCGAACTAATTATCATGAAAATTGACTTGATAACGCAGTGCATTCGTTTTAATTATACCAAAAAGTGAATTTCCAAAACAGATATTTACGGATGAATTAAATTATAAAATAACAAATGAAATTTCGAAACTTTCAAATCTAATTTCTCGCACTCAATCCAGAAAAAAACAGCACCTTATTCGTCTCAAATTAAAAACGCTGTCAACCGGCCACAGTTTTCGCATATATCGCTAATTATAATCGCTCGATACGCGCCGCACCACCGAATAGCCCGAACACCGCCAATATATATAGCGCGATGAAAGCGGCGTACACACAAATATACATACGTAGCTTCGATTCGGTGAGGACGCGATTAATGGAGCGCACGGTAGCGCCATCTCTCTCTCTCTTCCCTTCGAGATAGAATCTCTCATTCTAATCCGACGACACGATCGTCACATCCGCCGGTTTTCGGATGTCCCGAGTGGAATATCAATCAGGAGGCCGCTCGCGCGCGTAGATATTCGCGAGTCCCGTCTTTGCATTTATATTGCCTCCCAGAGTGAGAGAAAGCTGGTGGTTGGGGATCTAGTCTCTTAGAGCGAGCCGAGTCTTTTTTGCTTTGATTCGGGTGGAGGAGAGGAGAGGAGTTTTATCACCTTCCAGAGTGGATGTGACCGTTAGGAGCCGATGATTAAGAGCGGCCTTTAATTTCCGAGAGACTTGCGAAGTGCATTTTTTTTTGTTCTTTTGGCGTTGGAAAAGTTTTAGAGCTTTATTATACGTCGTGTGCTTTAACTAATTTTTAAGCTGTAATGTGTTATTGTTATACGAAAGATGGTACTTTTTCGCGTAATTTTATATTTAAATGGTATTCTATACGCGACTGTAGCCGAGGATACGCAGTAGCAGAAAAATACCCCCAATTCCCAGCTGAAAAAGCTCTCTTTCCTTTTGACACAGTGATTTATCTCTGGGAGAGTCGAAGCAAGGCTGCGAGCTTCACTTTTAAAATAATGAAAAATCAGCCCGATAAATCCGCAGGCCGTCAGAGCCATAACCTTCGCCACGCCGGCCAAAAACGAAGTATATTATACGAGAGACGAGAAACTAACCCCCAAAGAAACTACCTGGAAAAAGCTTTTCTTCGCACGCGCACTGCGCATCATTCTACCAACGTATTACACCTCTTTCACAATCCGGAAAACGGAAATAAAATCGAACCACCGAAGGATCACTTCTTCTCGCATATCTGCCTATATATACTAAAAAAGCCTCGGCCGCTCGCTTGACTTCGCGCGGTTACGGATAATCTCCCCGAGGATACCAATGCCGCGCGTAAGGGGAATTTATGGAATCGAAGGTACGGAGAGCCGCTGCCGCCGTCAACGGCGATTTATCCTGCTGCTGTTGCGGCGGGGGGTCGGGCTTTATTGCTGTATATCCAAATTGTGTGTGTGCAATGGAGAATGATAATATGCGTGTTCCGCGCATTCCGAGAATTGTGCGCGCATATATACGGATTGGCGTGTCGCGGGGTACGCGCGCATTTATATTTGGAAAACTGCTTTCATTGAGGTATAATGTGGGTATATATCGATACATATGGGAATACTAAAAATACATCGTGTTTAAGTCGTTCCGATATTTTTATTTTAGCGTGTTATATGTAAGGATATAGATTTGTTAGATTTTCTGGTACTATATTGAAAGACTATTCAGTATTTAAATTTTTATTTGTGGAGTATACTTTAGCGACATGCCACATTTTTACAATTTCCCAATTACAGTACCTTTCGTCGCTATGAGGTGTAAAGTTGAACTTTACGCACCGAGTGTCGCGCGATCACGAAGTCGTAAGGATTTCGCCCGTTTGACGAACAGTATTTTATTCGTATACACGCGAAATTCAACTTTACGCCCTGAAAACGATGCGACGTCGTACTTGCCGTATATACTACGAAGAAAAATATTTTTGAGCGCAAGTGCAATTAACGTTACCTAAATTTTATTATACTTTGAACTTCTTCATGACATTTAAAACAATACACATAGGTATTTACTTTCATTCTTTGTAGTTCTGAAAAAAAGCAGTGATTAGATAATCACATTACCCGAAAGAAACCATATATCACATCGTAACATTCTACTTTCGCCACCGCAATTCAGCCAACAGCATCATCTCCTCCCATCCCTTTAATTCCACACCTCGCCATAACCATTACTCGCCACGACCACCAGCACGCAACTCGCGACCTACCTCAAAAACAAAAAGAGAAATCCTCGCACCACCCCACCTATAAACAAAACCTCCCCTTTTCGTCGAATTTGTTTATCCCAGCGCGCGGCGCGGCGCGAAATTTTACGAGGAACGCGCGGGCGACAAACGATTATACGCGTTTTTTTTCGGGGCGCGCAACGGCCCAGTTACCGCGTAATACACTTGTACCGCGGCTTGTCGCGCGCTCGCTTGCTTTTATCTCCGGCCGCTCTGGAAATGAATCGGCGTGAAAATACGCGACGCGGCGTGTGCGGGGTTTTTCGCGCGCGCGGCCCATTGTTTGGACTATCGGCGCGTGTGTGTGAGTATGTAGCCACGACGGATTTGTTTATCGAGGCGGCTTTTTTGAGCCGAGCAATCAAAGGGAGTGCGACGCCGTGCTTTTTTGTGTGTGAGCCGCGACGAAATTTCGTCTAGATTATACGAAAATGTTTGGATTGGAAAAGGGGATTGTGTGAGGCGACGGATGTGTTGACGGAATTGTTTACACGAGGCAAGAGGTCTAGGAATTGCCCCCCCGCCTGTAGCTGTCATCTTCGGAGTAGAAACAACATGTTTATATACCTTGTATTTTCCTATACTTATAGGGTTAACGTTAAATTTAATATAAGATGTATTTTTAAACGATGCTTAATAATAAGGTAAAATTTTACCCACTCCTTCGCTTTTTAATATCGCATCCTAGAATCCCTCTTTGCTCATTCTTTTAATAACTTTTAATAAATTCATGGTACTCACCTTCACGCTGCATATACTCTCATATGCGCACGTCAAACGCCTCGCTGTATATCTGGCAGCTTATCTTTATATGATGGCTACACCGACGACGCGAGATTAAAAAACGCTCTCCTGATACACGCGCGCGCGTTATAATAAAATAACCGCAAGCTCTCGACTGGAACGTAACAAAAAAAAACCGTTTCGCAGTTACAAAAGTATATACTAAATCGTATATCCGGTGTGTGTATATATATATATATATATATATACACTCGCGAGTCCTAAAAGAAAAAAAAAAGAAAAATCCTACCCCCTCCTCGAAAGGAACAAGGAAAAGAGCTTTTGCAGCAATAGCCGGCCCCTCGAAGAATGAGGAATTTCTTCATACTGTCGCTTATGGCCGACTACGACGACGACGACGACCTTTTTCTCTCCCGACATTTTTCGTAGCTTTATGGCTTTAACCTCCCACTCCGCGAGAATTTATAGGTTTTCTCGCTATGTGCCGCGCGCGCGCGCGAACCAGCGGCCATTAGACCTTTATAAAAGTTCGTAATTTTATGTGGTTCGGGCTCGAATGGACGCGCTTCCCCACTTATATACCCCCGTACACACACGCACGTACGCTCACATCACCTCCGACATTCAATATATATATGTGGGTTAGAATCGTATCCGCGGGTATATATAGATCGATATCTCAGAAATGTGTATATTAATCGGCTTGTTCGCATACCAACCGCACAGATATTACCCACAAATATATAAGCATACCAGAGCCAAAAGCGCGCGTGTAATGCGCCGCAGCCATAACCAGACTTCACTTTGCACCACGCGCAACCTTAACAAAAAAAAAGAGAGAGATCGTAAAGAGAGACGCCGCGCGTGTCGCGCAATTACGCGACGCCGTCGTCGTCTCCTCTATAAGCGTCTTACGGTGTAACGCACTCAGCCTATAGCTCTCGCTCTCGCGGGGGCCGCGCGTGACCGAACTTTTTTATTGCCCGCAGCGCGTAAACTCTCTCGGCGGCCATAAATCACACGGTAGTATAAGAGCCGCGCGCGCGAAGAGTAATGACGGCCGCGCGCGCGCGCCAGCTGATGACGATTGAGTAAGAGAGAGAGTTGGTGACTCGCTGACTGACTGCTTTGTGGCCTGTGCATTTGCGATGACGGCTGCGTGTGCTTGTGTGTAGGGGGATTTATACGCCGGGGGTGGAGTTTATTGATGCGCGCGCTGTGAGTTATTAACGGAGGGGGTAGCTCTTCTTTTTGTTTGGAGAGGCTCGGAATAGGTGGGTATAGGGGGATGTATATGGGTTTGTTTTGTGGTCGGTGAAAAATAAATAGCGGAATTCGTCGCGGTAAATAAATGCGGTGCCCATATGTAGTTTAAAGGATTATGAGGCCGCAGGAGTAGAGAAAGTCCATATTGGTTGACGAGTTGTAGAGGTAGAAAAATGGGTTGTGGCTATTTTTAATATTCCTACACGTGTTTCCTATAAAGTTCTAATAAATATTGGGCGAAATTGACAGAGCTGTAATTATCAGCGTAAATCAGTATACACACATCATACTATATATAACGGCGAGTCGAGAAAATATTGACTTTGTTATTGAACTTGTAAAGTGTCATTATACCGAAGGTAAATTGCTCGTGCATTACGTTGCGTCGGTGACGCGTATTCATTTTTTTGCAGAGTCATCCGCGTATGGGCATAATTAATTACTCGCTGCGTATAGCACGTCGGTTAAGAAACTACATCTACTCAAGTTGTCACGGTGTACGAAGCTATTCAAACAAAATCAAAAGCATTGTTGATTAAACATTATAATAACAAAAGTAAAAAGCATTTTATATAATCAGGCATGTACGTATTATGTTATCATTATAATTTTATAATTTTGACTTCATCGAACCTCTAACAAAAGTACACACAATCGTCCGAAATATTAAATTTTTGTCAAACCCGCCTCGCCTACTTGCAACTCACAAATCCTCCCCACCTATATATACCGCGCATTGTCCGAGTGCATAATATAGTCACACACAGACACACACGCGCCAAACCCTCAAGAATCCAGGCTATCCAGCGGTAGCCAATCGCTACCTCGCCGCATTTGTATTCGGCAGTCCCTATGCGCGCGCGCGCGCGTGGATTTACGCTCGCGCATTCTCGAATTTACAATGGCTCGCGTACACGTATATGTATATATATATAGGGTTGGCAACATTGTCGTCGTCGTTGTCGTCGACGTCGTCGCAGATTCCGCGCGCGCGGTTTTACGCCCGTCCGCGACGCGAATTCGTTGGATTGCACGACAAACGCGGTACCAGCGGTTACGAGAGTATATATATATAGTGGAGTTCGAGTTTATGTTTACGCGCACGCGTGACGTGCTGTCTCTTTATTGGATGGGAGCTGGTGATCTTGGAGGGACGGGAGTCAAGTCGGGAGTTAACTTCGTTCTTTATTAAATTGAAATTTGCATTAAAATTTTTGCTCGATGCTTTTCCAATTGCCGCTTTCTTTACTTAATGCCAAAAAGGGGCCAATGATACTTCTTATTAATCAACAAATATCAGTTCACCTTGCAATACCTTACACTGCGCTGCATTGATCCTATATAACAGCTGTACATTTCTCCTATATTACTGTCCCGAAAAGAGTTCAACAAACAAATCGATGTCCAGCAGAAGTTCATCCTCCTCCTCGACCCCCCGCCAAACAGCACAGCACCGCAAAAAAAATCCGGCCTAAAATTGCCCGTCCCTTTCAATACCCCTTTTTTCCCTCTCCTTCGCGTCACTCTACCGCTTTTTCCACATATTCCATTACCCCCGTCCTCTCTCTCTCCACGAGTCGAACGTAAATTGGTCCACCAGGACGCGTCGGGTTATCGCGCACGCGCGCAAACTTTGACGAGCGGCGGCTTTTCCCTGAAACAAATTAATCACCGCCGGCATGGCGCTTGTCGCGCTTTTTTCGCCCGAGCCTCCCGCTCTCCCGTGGGAGAGGGGCAGGGGCAAAAAACACGGAAATGGACGAGAGGCTGTGTGTATGTGTGTGAGTGAGTGGAAGCAACTGACGGCTGCCATAGTGAGTGCGAGTCTGATGGTGTGGGGAGAGGAGGTTTATTACCGGGAGATCGGTGGGAAATTTGTGGCCAGGAGTTCGGAGAGAGTTTTGAGTCTCGTGTTGCGATTGTAATGAGTTTTTGGGGGTCGAACTTTGGTGCAGGTTCTCCTAGATGCGGTTTGTAAGTGGCTGATATGTGACTTATAGCATATTTCGAATAACCTTCTATGCTCGCGGTTTTCTATAGTTAATCTTTAATTCCTCGTATCTTCGTATAATCGTATTACAAAGATTAATTGTAAATTTGCTAAATGATAAGTTTCAACTTCTTACATTTAAATTAATACTTATATTAATTATTACATATGAATGACGCACTTTACGAACTTTTGCAATTACTTACTTCTATAATTTCAATACGCACATTTTTAGGTTAAACATTTTATCATATATAGGTACGTCTTCTTAAGTCGTAGAACAAGTCAATTACAAACATTTTATTTCCGTTTCACTTTTCCGTCGTCCTTTTTTAAAAAAAGAATAAGACTCAAAATATGAACACCTATCATTTCATATATAGGTTAGTTTCTCAACCAATCAGATGACACCTTAAGTAAAAAGTTTACGCCAGCAACGACCAATCAAAGACTACTTTTAAACGGACATAACCAACAGCGAAGGTTTTATTTTGGCTTCACTTTCCGGTCATCATTTTTTTAAGGGAGGATTAATTCTGATATAACTAGAGGAAGTTTGACAATCTATATAAATGTAAAAATAGACGTATAATAATTTTTATGTTGTAATTTTGATATTGTATACATGGTACACTCAAATAAAATATGACACTGCAAAGCTAAAAGACTACATTTTAAACATCTATTCTGATATTAAAGGCACAGATTAAATTCAAACATATACTCAGCGCCGCATTTCAGAACAACGAGGAACAAAAAAGACATCAAAGAAAGTTCCATTTTTCACCGCGATCATCCGATGTGGAACGTCCCACATACACACTTCTCTGATATCGCGCGGCGGCTCGTTCTTTTTTTTCCTCTCACGATTCTCGCGAAGAGAAAAATACCTACGAAAAGATAGAGAGAGAGAGAAAGAGGCGGGGGAGGAGGAAGAGAGCAGTGACAAATTACACCGGCGAAATTGCACTCGCGCACTAGTTCCGACGCGATTTCCGGATCCCTACATAATTTTTGTCGCAGTAATATACGCGATCGTGAGCTTTCTTAGTGTGCTGCTGCAACGTTTGATCCACTTAGATATTACCGGTGATTAAGTATTTGAACGTGTATCGGTATTTTTGTATACTCGGCCGGGGCTTTCTAACCGGATATGCCATTAATTGCCGTGAATGGTTTTCGAGTGTGCCATCGTGGATTGTACATATTTTGACTGTTTTATCGATGCACGCAGCGGTTGCGATGGTCTCGAGTTTGTCGAATTGTTCAACGATTTAACAGTATATTTTAATGCTAAATAGACGGTATAAACGTTGATAAAGCTTATCGTTCCAAGTGAATGGAAATAGCCTAAATAATTTTAGTATAAACTTTCGCGCGCACTGATAATTTAATTTGGCTTATTATCTCTCATTAATCTTTCGTACGAAAGATAAGTACCTAGAAATTATACAAATTAGCAAAATTATTGACTATTCGTATTAATTGATTCATAAAATACCGGGTATAGAATTTATATTCATCGTAGCGTTGAATAATCCCGGACGATCCGCTATCAGAATATAATTTTATTGCGGAACGTATAATTTATAAAAATGACTAAATATGACTTAATGCCCTTTAATTATGCAGTGGCGCGCATTACAGTAATAATTTATCACAATCTGTATTTCGGTTGCTCACTCCTGCGCACATATTGTACATTTTAACTCGTGCAATTGTAATATGTAGCTGCGTACATTATAATAGACTTAAACATTAACGATAAATCCACTAATTATTAAACTCCCTATAAAATAATCAACCATAATTCAATCATCTCCAATATACTAGAAAAAAAAATCCCACACACACGTATCGCTCATTATTCTACATCCGCGTAACGCACCCCCATACTCCAACCAAAATTAACGCACTGCCTACCGCCACTTTTCCACCCCGGCCCTCTCGGCGACGTTCCATTGTCGGAGGATTAACGGGCGTTTGCGCTTGCTTTTGTGAGCGCCGTCGGAAGGAGCTGCTGCTGCCCACCGAGAGAAATCGACGCGATAAGCTCGTGTATCGGAGGCGATATCGTGCGGCCAAGTGTGTATATAGGCCGCCATTCGTCACCGCGTGTTTTCCGCAGTCGCAGAGACGCCGCGGGGAGGTAAATGTGTCGCGAAGGGGCGGAAAATGGTTTTGCGATTAATTCACTCGGTGGGTGCTGGAGAGTGCGGTATAGGTATGATAAAAGAGCCACGCGTGCGGTTGATGAATTCATGTGTTGAGGAACTTTTAGGATTTATAAGAAGATCGAAATATTTTTATTGACCACTGGCAATGTTTTTTGGTTTCAAAATTTATTCGATAGCTTTTACGACCAAAAATTGATAAAAATATTTAATCGCCTATCAACGTGATGACTATAATTTTGTACATAATTCAGTACTGGACATTCTTGAAAAAAATACATTCTTTTCAGGTTTATTCCTCCGTTAAATTTCTTCGAACCTTATGAAATAAAGATTCTCTAAAAACATTTCCTTTCCACGCATAGAAGGCAAAAACACTTCCTTCACGTTTATACACCTCCCTCCATCCTTAAAACAATTTGTTTTTCCTTCGACCCATCCCATCCATTTACTTAAATCTCACGCTCGCCCCCTCGCATACACACACTCACTCTGATGAGATATATAGATCTTCTCTCTTCGCCCTCCTCTCCTCTTCCTCCCTCTCTTCGCGATTGGGCAGTGGCCTGATTTTCACGGTCCAGCGAGCGGCGGGTGCGAGCGATTCTCTGCTTTATCGCCACACGCTGCTAACAAAGAAAACTCTCTCTCGCTCTCTCTTTCTCTTACGCGCGCTCGCGAGCTTCATCGACGCGGGGTCCAATTAAACAAGGTGAAAATTTGAGCTCGAGACTGTTTCAACTTTCCTGCGCAACTGATTAGTTGCCCTTCGCACGCAGGAAGTTCTAGCTCGCCGTGTGTATACGAGCGGTAAGAGTTTGGTGGGCTGATGTGGTGTTGGGTTGTTTAGAATATTTTATGGGTACAGAAGTATTTGATTATACTGTTAATAAGAATGATGGCAATCGAATGGATTTGATGTAAGACCGTGTTTTGGAGAATAATAATTTTGCTTACTTTGATAGATATGGGTAAAGAAGGTAAAGTATTATTAAGTAATACTCTTATTTTATAGTAATTTTCTTATTTTTTCGCGCAACAAACAATTCTGTCGAAACTAAACAGTTATTTTCAAAATATTATGAAAAACACGAAGAATATTGATTGAAACTTTGTCATAAAATGACGAAAATAGCAAAACATTGATCATCCAACCCCATCAAAAAATAGTTATTTTTATCGCGATAGCTGGAAGAAAAATGCCGGGGCCCATATCAGCCAAGCGAAAATTTCACTCCAAAGCACAAACTCTTCATATTTTTCAGTCCAAAACATTAACAGCAAAATCATACTCACATCCACGACTTTCTCCAACTTATCGCGGTGCACACGACAGCACAGTAATAGAAATCGCGGTAAATTGAATGTAAAAAATCGTGAGTGAAGAGGACCGTAATTTTGATACATTCTTCATAAGTGATTTTAAAATTATGTCATTTTTTAGTTCTTTTACTTGATTATTTTTTATAAATTATTGAAATATCAGGAACAACATTATTGTTAATCTAGAAATAATACTTAGTAAATATTAAATTTTAATAATTCCATAAATAAACCAAAAATATGTTACAAAAATTACTATTAGCGGCATAAAACTTTTTTACACTAACTTTTAAAAATAATATCAGTTGTTGTCTCACTACAATTTTTCGATAACATTCAACATAACAAACTGATATCAATCATTAATCATTTAAAAATCCGATCTTTGCCAACCCACACCCGAAAAACTCTAAACCACACGTAACGCTAACCATAATCCCCAGCAGACCTCCCGCGCCAAAAATCTCCTCCCTCTCGGCGACAACCGCCGCTCGGCGAATTTGCGGCTTCAAACACAGGCGCACAGATATACGCCACCACCGCTGAATCCGAATCCATAAAAACGGCGCCCGAATTAATTCGATATAAGCTTTTTGCGACTCCGTAAGAAGTACAATAATTAATTGTATCATAACAAATTTTCTCGGTCAGTAATAATTTAAAAATCGTTTTTCATGATTTGTGATATACGACGTATTTCCTGCATTGAACGTATTCCTTGCGTTCCCATAGCACTTTCCTTAAGCGTTTATTTGCAATTGCTAATTTTTAAAGTAAAATATGTATAAAATATTTTTTTTTACGACAGAATACGTAAACGTTTAAACTTTTAAAATTTGATCAAATACATTTTTCTGCACGTGCTCCATGAATTTCTGCCCTCGTAAAAAAACCTGCTATTTTGGGTGTTAGTTACGATCTGCAGTGTAACAGCGTTTCAGATTAGAGGGTTTCCCTCTAGATTTATATAGGGGTTCAAATAGAGGGGAACCATTTTTAGAGAGATTTCTAAAGGGATTCATATATTTTTATAAGGAAGCAATTTTTAAGAAATACTAAATCAAAATATATTATATTATATTAAAATATCTTATATTCAATTGACACAAAGCAGTATTAAATGAAGAGCTTACACTTTGCCTACTTACACTTTGCCTACTTACACTTTGCCAACTTACACTTTGACAAATTACACTTTGTCAACTTACACTTTGCCTATTTCGATTATGTTAACTTACACTTTGTCAACTTACACTTTGCCTACTTCGACTATGTTAACTTGCTCTTTGCTAACTTACACTTGGACTACTTACACTTTGCCAACTTTCACTTTGCCTACTTACACTTTGCCAACTTCCACTTTGCCAACTTCCACTTTGCCTACTTACACTTTGCCTACTTACACTTTGCCAACTTACACTTTGACAACTTCCACTATGTTAACTTGTTCTTTGCCTACTTACACTTTGCCTACTTACACTTTGCCAACTTTCACTTTGACGAAACGTACCGAAACGTACCGAATGGTACGGGAACTTACAGTACTGTACTGGAATGGAACATAGACGTATGGTTATTATTTCCATTCGGGAATATAGATATTTTTTTTAAAATCCTTATATTTTCTGGTATTCTAGCTTTAACTTCTTTTGCCATTGATAGGAAATCTCTACACCTAGATTTTATTACTGGTTTGACTGAATTTATTGAACTCGAAACCAAAATTTATGCAATCAACGGCCATAAGAAATTGCTTAAAGTTAAAATTATGGAGGTCGTTAAAATTTGCTTTTCTAAGTTGTTCTGGAGTTGAATCTTTTGTAAAATTGAATAAAATAATTCATTAAGTTCTTCAAGAAGCTGAATGGGGTCAGCTTTATCAGATTGAAAGCGCTCATTCAATGTTATTACTGACTTTAATAATTCGTTAACAAATGTTAAAAATAATTTATTCTCGTTAGCTTTATACATAGCAGCTAACTGAGATGCTATATAACATTTTTCTTTACTTTCCGCTAACTGAAAATGAAATTTTAACTACTCTCACTGATCCAATATCGTTGATATCGTTAAAGATTTCTTTGTATTCCTCTTGCCTCTTACTACTATGACTAAACCAGATGTTGCTTTCACAACGCATGAAAAAATTCATGCATATTGAAAATATACAAAAATTAATAAAAATATTTGCATAAAAATGATGTGTGAAGTGAAATTTACGGCGCAGGAAGTTTACTTCACACACGTAAATTCCAATTCACTCGTCAACTATACGCACACAATTACAAAAAATATTGTATGCAACTTGAGCGTGAATACGTCACGCACTAGCAATGATCCCAAAACGACACCCGTACCGTCATGAAATATATTAAATTGATTGGTTTTTGTAAATTTGAGAATTGTAAATAAAATAACTGGAATTATTATCGAGCATTGTAGTATTGAAAGTATAGAATTTTAAACCAGAAATAAACCACATAAAAAAAAATATTGCAATTTTTTTTAAGAATACATTTTATCTAGGGATATATCTTTCGTAACATTTCTTTAGAACCTACATCAATAAATATGATGGATTTTTTATCCATGAAACCTCTTTAAACTAGATTCTCCCTATCTCGGAGAATAACCCTCAAATCATTCCCATGTCAATTAGAAACGAGGGCTACACACATCACGTTCCAAACCCATTTAAAAACCACTAACAAAAACGCGCTTATCGCTTTAAA
>JAPYZP010002078.1:0-17677 GCA_030522985.1 Torymus sinensis
TGAATTAAGTAAAAATCCGCTTGTGAGAAGTAGACGGACTCGAAGTAGATTTTATTCTTGATCCAAGCAAATCGCTACTAGTGTCATAAAATAAGATCATTTTCCACTTGGATCAAGTGGATTCTACTTGCTGCTAAAATATCTTTTTTTCAGTGTGTGACAGCAAATGAACGCAGGATAAGTGAATATAATTTTTAATGAAAAAGAGCTTGTTGCGCAAAATACTTTTATACAACTCAGTAACATATAATATTCTAATAAATGTTTTACACAAATTTTATAATTACGATTATGATAAATTCAATTTCTCTTTTAACTTAGCTCATAACTTTTAAGTGTATTACATGACATCTACATTTCTTTAAAGATGGTCTGCAATCAGTCACCTTTCCGGAAAAATAAATTTCATCGAGAAACCCTCCTGCTATCTCCACAAAGTCAAGATTAATTACCAGTTGTTCGATATTAATGAAAGCGCAATAACACTTTGTCAGCAAACAGAAACTTATATCAATATTCTACGATACAACGAAGAACAGGCTATGATTTTCAAGGCGTGTAGTCTCATCCCTCTCGAATGAAAGAATCCTGGACATGCATGTCGGCATGCGTCGCATGACGAGTCGCCGCCGTCTTTCCGGATGATTCAGGTGTGTGTGTGTGTGTGTGTGTGCGTATTATATGTATGTGTGCAAGCAGTCGATAATCGGTCCCCCCGCGCGCACGTCAGAGCCTCTTGGCTCCGCGATACACTTCCTCGCACGCGCTCCTCGGATTCCAGCGTAATGAAAGTCTAGCGCGTCTCTATGTGGTGAGAGAGGACCTTTTTTCGACACTTAAAAGTCACGAGTGCACGCGCACACTCACACACACACACATGACGTTTCGCACACTCTCGTACGAACCTCGCGTGTTTCTCACTCTTTTCTCTCGCCTATTTTGCCTCCCGGCGCTCCTTCGGCCTTCTAATGCACGCGATATCGTACTTTTTTTTACTCGCGAGGGTCGTCGCTCTCGCTTTGTTCGCTTTTGAATAGTTCGCTGAATATAGCCGTGGCTGGTGCTGACAATTTCGTGATTTTTACGCGGTGACATTTTTTATGCGGTCGCTTCGTGGCTATATGAAAAAAAATTGTTTGCCGCTTGAGGCTAACAATTTTTTTTGCTAAGCTTGTCAGAAGCTAATTTTTAGAACAAATTTGTATAATAATACTCATAATAGCTCGATAACTTATGTACAGTTAAATAAATAAGTCTAATAATATAGCATTCATTTTCTATAGAACAAGTATACCAAAAGAAATATCAACCATGCAGTAAATTGAGGCATTTGACTAAAAAATGAGAAAATGTATTAGGTACGTAGTAGGTTACGACAACATCTGTTTGTCAAAAAAAAATTTGTTTTTTTTTCAGAATATAAAAAAGGAGTTCGACGACCTTCCCACTACTATCATAAATCCAGTCAACATATATAATCATGATACTTTAGCTCCTCCCGTCGATAAAATTCATCCTTTCGTTTTTTTTCCTCATCCATACTACTCCCAACGGACTTCTCGCTTTCTTCACGCCCACCTCCGAGCATACATTTTCCTCTTCATCCAAACACGCAGGCCACGAGGGTGGCGCGTCGTTATTCGATTAGAAAAGCAAGGCCTTACGTCGTGCGGATATCGATTATCGACGCAAGCGCGCGCGCGCGCAACCATTTTTTCCTCTCCCTCTCCCTCTCCGGTACGCGTATTCGATATGCGCATGTATACGCGATCGCGCAGCCGTGTGTACATAGGATCGACTATATTCGCTGGCTGGCGCCGCGAAAGCAGAGTGCGCGCGCGCACGCGGGGCACGCGCATATGTATGCGCATCTATACCGACGTGCACGTGCGTAATACACGCGCGTGTACACGCCGCAAATTAAACTCACGCACAACGGCGTTCGTCGCCCGCGGCAAAGTGCCGACTAATGAGAGAGTCCGAGAAAAGGGTAGGAAAGCGAGAGCGGGAGATTGGAAAAGAGAGCGATGCGGTATCTCGTGAGACGCTCGATTTGACGATTCCCTTGTAGCTGTCATGGATCGATACCAAATTTAACTAATATTGCTTTTGGAAAAAGAATGCATCAAATGCATTATACATGTCTATCATTCATTTACAAACATTTTTAATGAAATTTAATATTATACAGTATAAAATATATACTCTTTTAAAGATTTGATTTTCTTTTTCATCTTTTAAGAACTAACAATGATATAATGGTCTTATCTTTTTATGCTTAGATTGCACAGAATACATAGGTTCGAAATAACGCTAAAAATTTCAATCGATAAATCATAAGACTTCGTTCTATTTGTAGCAAAATAACATACATTATTTTAATTACGCAGCCCAAATTATTTCACCCATTTGAAATATTTATCTTTGAAAAAAGAATAATGTGGCAGAAAAAGGGAGCTGATCTATAGCTAAATATAAAAATTATAGTAATAATAGATACAACCGAACGCAAAGCATTACACAAATAAAGAAATATCTGAAAGTTTGCAATTTAATATTTTAAAATGAATAATAAAATCGAAATCACTTAAGCTATATAAAGATATAATCACAACGATAAAGAGCATGTAAGTATACAAAATTAATTTAAAGTAATTTAAAAGTCATATATAATTAATACGCAGATCATCATGAAATATATTTATTCCTAAAATTTCCAAATATACTTACGCGATATTATTCAAAATAATTTTTTACTGCCGTCGATGTTTCTCCAACAGCAAGGAAGCGAAAAAGTGGGTAATGGCAGTAATAAGTCAATCGCAATAACTTTACGTGAAAATATTAGACGCATCGGTTTCGCACCGCGCTTAATGTAATCACGCGTGCGCGCGCGGCGAGAATAAGCCTGGTGCAAAGTGTAAATCTTAAAAAGCGGATAAGTCAAACGGAATCGACGCGCGCGTACGGGCAAAAGGAAGGTAAGGGTTATAGAGGAAGGAAAAGAGAGAGAGTATCGACCGACGGCGACTTGTTCGCGCCGTAGGCGACCGAACGCTTAAATAAAGCTGGAAACCAATGTTTTATCGCGAATTAAGAGCCGCGCGATGCCGTGATTTTCTCGGACGCAGAGGCGACGGGACGGCGCGTCGCGACACGCGCGCTCTTTTTTCAAAGGATAGCCGCGGTGCGCTGTATTTTGCCGTTCGCGCGTCTGCGACGCTTAACGACCTTACGTCACGCTAGTTACAGTGTTGTTTTCGTCCTGTAGCGATAATGTTTTGAGCAAGGAATTGAAGAAGTCTGAATACTTTCATTATACGTATATATTTTAAATATCAAACGTAATGTGCAATATTAGGGTTTCTTTTATAAAATATTTTGCACTATTTTTTAATTCGCAATGCATCAAGATAAAAATATATAGTTAAAACTACTATAATATAGTATATTGAACTTAAAAACGAAGGAACTATAACTATATTATGACAATTAAAGGATATAGTATATCATCTACGCATATTTTTCTCAGTGTAATTTCCATGGAATATCAGCATGGAATGCAATGAGTAGAAATTAAGTTGGAATTTTTTTGTATTATAAGTAAAAAATTTATTTTTCTAAGATACAACAAGTATTCACGTCGCGTAGGAAATGTTAGGTATTGATGTTGTGATTTATACAGCATGTTTTAATATCCAGTCGACATATTCAGGAACGCGAGTGTATACACCAGGATACTCCGTGCTAGCGCAGTATGGGTCTTTAATTGACCACGATACAATTCCAGTAAGCTTTCCGTCTACTATCAGTGGACCACCAGAATCTCCCTAAAATACAATTTTCAAAATTAGCATGTATACTTGAACAAATAAGCTTGAAGAATACGGTCTTCTAAGAAAATCAATGTAATGGTATAGTGTGGTAATAACATACGTATTTGAGTTACCTTACATCTTAATATATATAAAATCATAATATATCTTTTAAAAGAAATAGTATTATATGTAGCACTTACATTGCATTGTCCTCTTCTTGTACTTGGATCATTCGCACAGATGTGTGTAGGGTGAATATTCATATTTTTCTTTGTCATTATCGTCTTACAATAATCTTGGTCTGCGACCCAAATTTGTGCTTTTTGGAGAATATCCGGCGATGTACTACTTGACTAAAACAAATTTAATATCGCTCTTATTATTTTCTTGTTTTATTTTTTCATTTTATAATCAATTAATATTTACCCCGCCAAGTCTTCCCCAGCCTGAAACTACCGCCGTTGCATTAACTCGAACTTTCGTATGCAGTTCTGGAAGAGCAACTGCTTGAGCAAGCTCCGAAAATTCAAAAGGCGGATCAACCTGTGAATCAATATGAAGTTTATATATCTGTTAACTTGCTATATTTTATTTAACAAAATTAAAATTAAGATTGAACATCAAATTTACTTTAATTAATGCTACGTCATTTATGTAAGAGTTTGAGGGGTTGAATCTTTCATGTACAATCACTTTTACAGCTTCTCGTTTCATATGTGGTTTTTTAAGATCTACAGTACCAACGATGATTTTGATGCCCGATGCGCTATTTCTAAATAATATAAATTATTATGTATTAAATATAGTAAAAATATCACAGGTGTGTTGTAAATGAAAATATGATTTTACCCGGATACACAATGGCCAGCTGTAACGACATACTGCTCGTTAACTATAGATCCTCCACAAAAATGACGAAATGAATGTTGCAATGATACCTAAAGATTCAAAATGAAATCCACCCATTAATAGAGATATAAAACTAGTTTTAAATATAAACTTTTATATTGAAGGACTTACTTGAAATGGAATTTCTCCGTCACTTGCGTCTTGGCCATTAACTATTCTCGACCCTGGATTAAAGTTGTGCACATTTCTCGCTGATAAAGAAATTAATAATTTTAATAATTTGGATATACATCTTAATAAAATATTAAATCATACGCTAACCATGAGAAAAGACTAAAAGTCCGAAGACTAGTAAGATACTTCGCTGCATTTTGGTAAACAAGAACTGGTAGACTGATAGAGTTATCGATGATATCATTATATATTTTGCAGATATCGATAAATATTATAAATATAATATAAACCGGATAAAAAAGTTAATCATATGTATCAATCAATATCGTGCCTTATAATCCTTTAACTCCATTAAGTTAAATAAAAGCCCAATCCATATTCCAAATCACAGGAAAAGGTAATATTTATTGTATTCTTTTAAATGTTTAGTTCAATTAACATCACATGCATCAATATTGATTACCGTAATCAATACCGAAATCCCGGTCTTTGCATTAAGTGATTAATATCAATGTTGTGTGTACCAATCTGCGCAATTAATACAATCTCTTCAGATAATTCATTTTCAAGCAAATATATATATATACGATCAACTGCTACACATTACTTATCTGAAAATGCTATTGTTAAAAATAATTAACTCAGGGCTTTTGTAGCTCTACACTCCCTATAACCTGGAATCAATGGCAATACTTATTTCTCGTAAACTTTATAAAGACAATCGAAGCGTCTTGACAACATCAGCGACGACGTCAACGAGGAGAAGCCGGAAGAGATAATCCATTTTGTTAAGAGAGTACGTATAGCGCAATAACTCGGTAACTTGGCCGTGGTAATGCAATTAAACTACCACGTCATTACTCCGGCGAAGTTACGGGCGAAGGGCCGTGGATGTAAGTTTGGAATTACTAGTTAAATTGCATGCACCTACGAGCAAGATCTCCCCAGAGCGCCGTCTCTGCTTCCTCCGCCGCCGCCACCGCCGTCGTGTGCAATCTGCGCATGTGTTTATCCGCGCGGACGAAAATGGAGGGGTGAGGAGGAGAGATGGAGGAGGAGGAACGCCGTACGATGCAGCATAGTTCGCCCAGCCAATCGAGAATCGCCGTCTTACCCTAATTACCTAATTATCTCGGAAAATGACCTAACTTTCGTGGCTCTCTCGCTCTATAGCGACTGGAGTTGCTGCTCGGGAGAGCTTTCCATCAAAAGATGCAGGACATAATCATGCGGCGTGCATCGGGTTGCTCGTCGCTTTGTATGCAGTTACCAAGGGGTATAAGTCGATCGATAGTATGCATAAACTTACAATTGACTTTCCCGAAGAGATAGCTAAGACAAAATATGGAGTATAATGTGTATAGTTCGTCATTTTGAAACTAAAATTTGCACTTAACCCACAGTTTTCATATTGCAATTGCAACATAAAAAAACCGTTGACAATTCATTGGCACATTGCTTACTCAAACTCATTTATTCATTCCTTTTGTTAAATTTAAATGCCAAATATAAATTTTTCACAAGTACATTTTTTTAATCAATTTCCATAATAAAACTAATTTTTTTTGTTATTTGTTCAATATGTGACTTCAGGGGGTCTTAGAGGTATAAATATAGGGGCCACAAACCAACTAAAAAAATATTTTAAAATATAAATAGTTATACATAATAATTGTATAGTGTAAATAGACAAAATTCCTGATAAAAGTGTCCAAGACATAATTTCTAGGCCTATTTTATTCAGATGAGATATTGCATTGTTAAGCTTTTGACTTTTTGATAACTTTGTGGAGCCAATACTTGATGAAGTTCCTGGGACGGGGCCTAAATTACTTCAAATGCATCCAGTTATGGGCCGAAGCTCTGGATATGTTAATTTTTTTGATTAAGAATTTTTTGAAGCAAGATTTTTAAATGCTTGTTTTTAAGAATTTTTTTATTTTTTCTCATTTTTCTGATTTCAAAATTAATTGCTCAAAAAATATTATATTTTCAGAGGGTTGACTCTTAACTGGATGCATTTCAAATAATTTAGGGCATATCCCATGTAAATCCATCGAGTCTTGGCTTTACAAAGTTACAACAAAGCAAAATGTTAAAAATACAATATCTCTGGATAAAATAGGTCTAAAGATATGGATGTGTTGGATAAT
Source organism: Torymus sinensis (assembly GCA_030522985.1). Lineage (NCBI taxonomy): Eukaryota > Metazoa > Arthropoda > Insecta > Hymenoptera > Torymidae > Torymus > Torymus sinensis. The sequence goes on from JAPYZP010002078.1 coordinate 6,995, forward strand.
TTTATCAGAAATATTGTCTCCTTATAGTATATAATTAGTACATATAACTAATGTTATTTTTAAATATTTCTTTAGATGGTTTCGGGCACCTATATTTATTCATCTAAATCCCCTTAATACAAGAAAAACTAATGCCAAAAATAAATTTCTTGTTGTGTTACTCTAGCAACTTTGTATTTTTGAGGCTCGGTTGTAAAATTACCGTAACATTTCGAGTGGTATTCCTAATAGTTATTTACTTCTTGAGGGAAAATAACATTTTTTGGATGTAAATTCTTTCCTTTGCGAGTTGAGCCAAATCCCTTCACTACAGCTATTTCAAACTTTTAAATTTGGATGCACTGCTTCTCACAAGACTTTCTAAGACTTTAAGTAGCTATACATTTCCCCAAAATTAACTATGATATTTATTGTAAATAATTAATATTATTGCAGTTTAGTCTTAAAAAATTTTAACGCAATTCATTAACATATTAAAGTCTCGTTTTTCCATAGACATATAAAGTATAGACTGCACATTCTATATGTATTATGCCTGAGTTCAGAACAGAAAGAGAGAGAACATAGAATGGTATAACCCATAGATATACAAGGTTTATACCCTTTTATGTTCTCTCTCTTTCTATTTTGAACTCAGACATAATAAATTGGATGCGCATTTTCACAGTAAAATATTAAGTATTCCGTACCAACAAAGTTCAAATTAATTTATTTAACCAATCACTGAAAATCCTTTTGTAAAACGGTTCGCCCGACAGTGACAGCTATATTGTCGAAGTGCCAGATTTTTTACAATTTTGGAATTTTTTTCTTGAAAACTATGGGTTGGAGGGAAATGCTGATATAAGGATTATTTTCGCTCAGAAAATGACAGAATAGCTCGGAATTTTTTACAATAGAAAATATAACATTTTTTTATATTGTTTATAAATAATCTGACCACTTCACGGCCTGGTAATCTTGAAAAATTGATTCCCAAAAACATAAGGTAACATCAAATTACCGAGGGGATCTAAAACAGTACACGGACAAATTCTTTCGCTGCTTCTCGGGCTACTACAATAGAACCTTCCCAAAACAAACTCTTCTATCTGAGTTATAGAAAAATTATTGATGTAATTACATACGATTTACTTTCGTTACGTATGCAAAATCGTTTTACAATGTATATAGTTTTATTACTACTTTTTCATTTTAATAAGTGATAAACTTTCTTTTGTTATATTGTTCGCCTAGGTAGATTTTGTTTTAAGAAAATTTTATCTTACGAGATTTAAAAAATAGACAAACTTGTAGGATGGGCATCGACAGATACATTTTTGCTAAGATCAATATATAAAACTTGTAACCGTAAAATGATAAAATGATAAATTTTATTAATGAAACAGTGGTTTTATTTTCATAACTTCATTTAATAACTGTATCATTATTATTATTATTATTATTATAACGAGAATAAAATAAAAAATATGGGTTACACATTTGATTACTTATTATAATTTATTCCAATCTTCCTTAATCATATCACTAGCTTTCTCAGCTATCATTATAGTGGGCGCATTAGTATTTCCACTCGTAACTTTAGGCATTATTGAAGCGTCTACTACTCTCAGACCTTGAATACCGTAAATACGTAATCTGGAGTCTACCACCGCTTCTGGATCATTAGCTGGGCCCATTTTGCATGTACCCACAGGATGATATAAGGTTTCGGTATAACTTTGCGCGGCACATCTCCAATATTTTATACTATCAAATTTCAAATGTTTACAACTTGGTAATGGTTTATTGTTTAATTTCACACCATTATTCTTGAAAGCTTGCGTTTTGAAAAGTTTTCTTGCTCTTAGAGTCCCTTCAACTAGTATGTTCAAATCAACGTCATCTTCAAAATATCTCGGTTGAATCAGAGGTGAATTCCATACGGGATCAATTTCATTTAAACGTATATAACCACGACTCCTTGGTTTAAGCAGAACGGGGGCAATAATGATTGCATTGTAAGTATTAAAAGCTGTCGTAACTGCATTATTCACATCTGTGACAATTATTTTAGGAAAAAACACGTACTGTATATCAGGAACTTTTTTGTCAAGTTGATAGGAACTTGGCATGAACGCGCCCATGCTGAAGGGACCCATATCAACCACTGGTCCTTCGTGAGTGCTTAACCAATAAGTTAAATCATTTATAGTTTGATTATAACTCTTAAAAACTGAAAATTTTTCATTTAATAAAGCAGTTAATCCACCATGAGCTACGTGATCTTGAAGGTTTCCTCCCACTGGCAAATTCTGAATCACATTTATTCCCAATTTTTGTAAATGTTCCGATGGTCCAATTCCAGAAAGCATTAAAAGCTGCGGCGAATTTATAGCACCTCCTGATATAATTATTTCATTTCTAGCAAATACTGTTACAGTTTTATTTCTTTTATGAGAAAAATATTCGACCCCTTTAGCTTTTTTAGTTTTTGGATCAATAATTATTTTTGTAGTATAAGCATTATTTTCAATTTTAAGATTTGGTCGTCTACCTCGTATAGGTCTTATAAAAGCACCATTGGCACTCTGACGCGTACCGTGTAGACTAGTAAATTCCATTTGAAATGTTCCAATCTGACTGTTGACATTAGGATCTATTTCTTTCAATCCTGATTCTTTAAAAGCGTCTACGAGAAATTTAAATTTTTCAGCATATAGCAATTTTTCCACAGTTAGAAAGCCTCCAACGCTATGGCTATGTGGATTGTTACGAACGATCTGTAATAATTTGTTTATGACACCATGATTGTTACGGTGACTTTCCTGGTAGAAATTGTCTCTATTGAAAATGGCCATGAAAATAATAAATAGCTAGAAAAATAGCTAATATGTGGTTAGTGATAAAACAATATTTCCGTTCATATTCTCTATTTAATAGATATAACACAACCTTAAAATGTTTGTACTAAATTTCTCTGTAATCTGATCATGTATTTACAAACAAATATTAAAAAATGATAGCTAACCAAAATGTAAACACGAATTATTGATATTTTTAATTCGTTTATAGTACTGTTACAGGGAGTACAAACGAAAACAATGATTTTTCCGTTTGATTTTGTCTCTCTCGCTCCTCGCCATAATAGCAAGCCACTTATTAGCCATTTTCTAGCTATTTAGTAGGTAAATAATGGAATCGATTTCTACCAGGGTTATTCTACATACAAATTGCATAACGAAAATAACTTACAAGCAACCGACGAAGGTGTATCTCACCGATTTTCTTTAAATTCTGATATATTGTAGTACATCCAAAAATATTTGACACGTGTTTCTTCTTAAGTGGCCATATGCTCATTTAAGGGGTGAAACCACCCTTAAAGTTCACCCCCAAAAACAGTTTCTTTTTAATTTCTTCGAATCGAATTGTAATTTTTTGGTGAAACAAAGTGGATATTACTCGCAATTGAAAAAAGAATATTTGTGCAATATTTCTACCTAAAAGGGTAGCATCCCTTATTTTTTATAAAAGAAAACCCTAAAATTTTGATAATGTTTTGCTCGAAATATTACAAATTGAATCCAAAAAAAAACTGTATTATAAACAAATTAAAAATAAAAGTTGACGTGTCCTGGTGTTTTACGAAAAATGCTTTTTACAACGGGTAAACCTAAAACGGACATTATGTTATTTCAATATTAAATATGTATATATAAATAAAATTTATGAAAAAATAGTTTCTTCGAGCAATTGTGGCTAATAATTTCTAAAACCTGATTTTTTGATAAAGGAAATATACAAATAGAAATATTGACCGCTTATATACTTCATTAGTTATTCTTATTCAAAATTGAAAAATTTAGATCTTGAAAGAAAATTAAAAGTGAATAAATACAACATATCAAAATTTAAAGAAAATAAGTGAGGTACACCTAGGATCATTTCCTTGTTAGTTAAACCATTTCACTGAAAAAAAATCCGCTGTTTTTGCTAGAGAGCCTGGCAGTCTTTGCTATGGTCGCATCGCAAATGTGTGGTACTTAGCTACAACGTACTTAACTCGCTACTATTTCCTTCCCATTGATTCTTTTGCTTTGATATTTTTATGGCATTTACTAGAAGGTCTTCTGTAACTTATAAAACTATTACAAAGTCTATTGGCATGTACAGAACCGAATAAAAAATGTTTAAATATGTCATACCTCATTTCTCAAGATATTATTTTCAACGAGAAAAGTTGTGTTATGTATTTTCGATTTCTCGAATTTTAACTAAGGTGTCTGCAAAATTTTAAGTTTTTGGATTTCGAGAATGCTGAGTAACAACAATTTTTATAACTTCTAACAGACGGGCGACGCGCCCTGTCTAATACGTTTTGTTGGCCGACGGACGCATGGTCCATTTTTTACAATTTTTCATAATCCTCGGCACTTAGACAGCTCAAACTTTGCAGAAATCTTCTGTAACTATTAAATTTTAATTCTAGATAATTAAAATTCCAGAAATCGAAAATTCATAACACAACTTTTCTCGTTGAAAATAATATTTCGAGAAAAAGAGGACATGACATATTTTTAAGCATTTTTCATTCGCTTCTATATATGCTAATAGACTTCGTAATAGTTTTATAAGTTGCAGAAGGCCTTTAAGAAAAGGCCATAAGAATTTGAAAGTAAAAGAATCAATGGGAAGGAAATGGTAGCGAGTTAAGTATGTTGTAGCTAAGTACAACACATTTGCGATGCGACCATAGCAAAAACTGCCAGGCTCCCTAGCAGAAACAGTAGATTTTTTTTCAGTGTTGGTATTATTTAAGTGTTTTTATTACCTCGTGCTCTCTGTTATCTTCGGATTTCTTAAAATACGGTAACACATCCCTATAACTCCATCCCGAGTTTCCTAGATTTGCCCACTCATTATAATCTTTCTGATTACCGCGTATATAAATCCTTCCATTGATCGTACTACTGCCACCCATTACTTTTCCACGAGGCCAACTACAAATATTGTTATATGCTTTGCAAGCCTTTCTCTGCGGTTGTGTTGCGTACGACCAATCAATACTAGATCCAGTTAAATATGGCATCATACTTGGTACATCGGCAATTAAAGGTTCTTCATCGCCTGCTTCGATTAACAATATCTATATAAAAATATGATTCGTATATAGAACATCCATTGAATGATAATTTATGAAACGCTGTAAAATATTATATTAAAATAATAATATAGTAAATATCAACTAAAGGATACGTATAGAATAACATTGCCTCGATTTAGTTTTCCATAGTACAATAAAAAACTGTAAATTTATTAAAGATTACCTTCCATTCTTTAACTTCACTTAACCGATTAGCTAACACACACCCAGCACTTCCAGCTCCAACAATGACAAAATCATAATTATTATCTTCTATTATCGATGGTCTATTAATATCGATAAATTTCGAATCGTACGAGTTTCCAAAGTTATATTGAATAAAAGCCATAAATGCAAGAAAGGCTGGCTGGCAAACACCTACGTTTTGATTATTTGTACATGTTGTCGTATAATTTGCTGAAGTCCACCCCATTTTTAATTCTTTCTGGCAAACAGTTACTGTTGAAGAATTACTGGAAAATATTTTGTTACGGAACAGTTTTTTGGATTACAAATTCTATCTGAAATAAGTAAAACGTTTCATGAAAATAAGAAAATTCAATTAATTACATTTAGTTACTTTTATTACATGTTTAATTTAATAATATTGTTGTTCGGATACACGTACGAATATGAAAGAACGAAATGAAATACGAAAGAACGTTGGCGGCTCTGCCTCAATCCCGCAGGGTCCGTCACTTGTTATTATTAAAAAGTTGCGACAGCTCACTCGTAACAATATCAACCTTTATGATTATTTTCCGGTTGATAATTTTATTTGTTTTTGGTGACAATATTTATATTTTACGTATGAATGACAAAACTTATATAATTAACGTAGAATTTGATATCACACACATCACATATATATAATTTGTCCTCGATATCGAAATTTTCTTTAAGGAGGCTTTTGCGCTCTACAGTGTGTATGCTAGGAGAGAGAAAGAGTACACAAACTGTAGTACGGACGCATCACGTGGTCTGTTTCCTCGGTCTATGTGCCATGTTGCCACATTTCCCGCATATAATAAAACTTTAACACAAAATATCTCAATATTTTCCACGGCTCCGTATAATTTACAAAATGTATGTAATCTGCAAGAGGAAGCTTTTATCTTTAAATTGATACATATTGTATTGGTCCAAAATTTGATCCCGTTTCGGAAATACTTCTGGTGGTCCCATAAGAGAACGTGTAATAAATGAAAATTTCAATCGTTAATTTCACGAAATTTTCCACTGTATAGGATAAAGTAAGGGTACCACAAGATTCAGCATATCTTGAACTACTGAAAATGTTATAGCCGAGTTCGTAAATTACCATGCAAGAGCATCCTTAATTTTATTTATCTATTATCAAGGTTATATGCTGATATATATGGTATCAATTCATTAGTTTGTAATCAACTGACAAATGTTAATTAGGCACGCCCGGGTCTCGGGAGAGCCTTATATATTATTATATATCGGTGTCATATAATTAACATTAAGATACATGTGAAATTTCGTATACATGTTTGTAGATATCTCAAAAACACTCATATAAATTTTCAAAAGGCTACAGAGGCTAAAAATTAAGATATTAATGTTTTCGTTTTTGGCTGATTAACATGGGTCTTATGGGAAGTCGCGTTTTTTTGTTACTTACTTGTGTGTTAAAAAGTATTGAATATTAAGATTCTATTCATATTTTTTTTAGTAGATAATGAAATTATGATGAACATTTATTACTCTTTAAAAATTGTATTCAGAGACGCTTACTTATAACAAAATTATTTTGAATACAAAGAACATACAATTAACCTCAAATAATGAGTCAAATTAAAGGCTGTATAGAACTCTTAATTGACAATAAGGCTAAATAAAATTGTACAATTTATATGAATAATCGGTATTTCATGTAAGTTTACCTACGCATTTTCTTTGATGCAATATACCTCGCGAATATATCGTAAATAAAAAGTGCACTCATTTTGACTAGTGACGTACCGGTACTACCTCCTTAAATTTACCTTCAAACGCACTCGATAGCCTACAACTTTTTTAAAAATCGACAACTTTTAATTAAATACAGCTTAAATCAAGCTCTTTTCGTCAGCTTTTTAAACTTTTTAGCCCATTCATATGACCGAATATTCAAAAAGCTATAACTAAAGAAAGTGCCTCCATTTTTATCGAAATGTTCATTTTAGACATAAAATAGCTCCTACAGTTTAAGCCAAATCCAGGACCCGCACCTCGGATCATCTCCTTGTTAGTTATCTAGTATCAATTAAGTCGAAATAAAAATTTTAAATGATTACATTTTAAGCGTTTGCGTATAATATAATACTTTATTCAAATTTTAATTATTATACTTACGACTAGATTATACTTATGGAACTTGAAACTTACATAATCAATTTATAAATAGTAATCAAGCTTTATAAGTTATTTTAATGAATCACATGTTGAGATTGTGACTATAGGCAGTTTTCGCCCCTTATTGACGATATACAGTTTATTTTTCGTTATTTATTTATTTTAGTGAAAAAGGGGTCACGAACGCATTTTCTCGATATTGGAAATGAGAATTGATTTTTTTAAGTGCTAAAAAAAGTATAAAACTTCAAAATTAGACATTTAATTTGCTTTTTTGTTGGTTACTTTAAAAGTTAGGTGAGTTTGAAGGTCAGTTTAAAATACACGAAAAATGTTGAAAAGTTAGTAGTTAATATAATATATAATATCATCTTATTCACAGTAACATAACTACATTTGATTAGGATGCACTTTTATTTACTGTAATTACTTAGTTTTTTTCAGCTATATAGACATGTGTAAAATAATATTTCTATTAGATTAATAAATAAATATCACTAATTAACAATTTAAAAAAATAAAATTAATGAAAAAATATTGATTAATATGCAACAATATTGTGTGCAAAATAAAAATAAATATCCAACTATGCTTTTTTATTGAAAAATATTTATTTAATATAAACTTAAACTAACAAAAGGTATTATTTTTGTAAATCTCTCCGACTTATTACTAATTTGCCATTGGCAGTTTTATGCTCGTGCCATAGGTCTAGAATAGCAATAATTAAACTTATGTATTTTAATATTACCATTTTCTTTACTAAATTTATTAAATAGTCTCCTTAATATGATTAAGGTAGTTCTCGAGTAACTGTGCTCTCGAAAATGTCTGAAGTTTTAACTGTAAATTAATAGAGATTCTTTACCGTGATTCAAATTTGAGAAACCTCACTGGTACCGTTTCCGAAATATAAATTCTTAAAGTTTGGATTTTGAATACGTAGGTTATGGGAAGAGGTGTCATAGAATTACAGTTTCATTGACTATAGCCCTCTAAGTTCAAGCACGCTACGCGCGCAAAGGGCGCCTCTTGATTTTTTAAGCCAATGACAGTACACTTTATCCACCTAATGCTCTGAAGTTGCCCTCTAAGCTTCAATTCGATACCATCGCGTTGTCCCTTTTATAATAAGTATAAATAGAGAAATATAGTACATTCCGACACGGGTGCGAAAGGTGATTATTTATCTCCTGTGACGTTTTTTGGGTACGTTTATTTTATACCACGAGAACTGAATAATCATATTGACTTTTCGATTTTGAGGTTAGAGTGGTATAAAAGAAATATATTATTAAGGGAGATATTTTGAACATTGTAGTGAAAAATCCGACAAATTTATAGCGGCACCGCCTTCCAGTTATTGTAATTCAAAGTAGCATTCTTTTAGTTGCCATACGATCACGCGCTACAAGTGCGAGAAAGAGGACACGCGTGAGCGAGAGAAACATAGCGAGAATGCGGGGTTAGGTTATACCGTCCGCTCTAAAAGTTTTTGTCTCAGTCTCACCCAGCGTAAACAAAACACGCATGGCAGGCAAGATAGATCGAAACTTTTCTTACCGATTACCAGTTGAGAATGACCTTAATAATAGTTGATACCGCGCCTAATGGTGCAATGGAGAGAAGGTTAGACGAGATATGCTATATATAGGAATATCATATAAACTTATCATATAATTCACGTAAATGAGTACATTTTATTGTATGAAACATTAAAAACTAATATTAAATATACATTTCATTTACGCAATATTTTAATTTGATACAATTAAATGAATCGTCAGACAAAGGTCTAACTATCTTAATTAATTTCATGCAAACCTTTTCTTCTCTCAGTGGTGATGAGGTGAAGCTAGGGGATCCCTTCTCTCCCTGCGACGGCGCCATGCTCATCGTGCGCCACCTCCTCGTGCAGCCTACGAACTCGGCGTTTTGTCTACGTTTCATTTATTTCTTTTTCAAAAGCCTGATAAACGACCACGATCCCTCTGGGTTTTTATTCCTTTACTATGTATTTCTATATTAAAATCATGTTCTGCTTTTTTTTTGTAAGGAATTTTTCTGTCCAAAGACCACATAACCGCACTCTCCCGTAAGGGCCTATGTTTAAAAACTCGTTTTTCAAGAAAAAATGCGCGATGCAAAATACTGAACAAAATTCAGGTAATCTTCTTTTGAATTAAGGAATAACATAAAAAAACCCACTGCCAAGTTATTGGAACGTAGCTTCCTCCAAATTAATTCATCGTTCCTACCCCCCTCCCCCCCCCCACCGCCACCACCAAACCGATTCAGATACATAGAGCCGTTCTTGAGAAATTACGATTTGAAAAAAAAGGTTAAAACATTTTTAAGCTCAAATATCTCTGAAATTTATGGACCAATCATTTTGCCCAAAGACCTCGACCGAGAGCTATCCAAAATCTAACTCTACAAGGAATTTTGATGAGATTAAGTCAATTTAACTACCGTAATCGTTCAGTTTATTTTTTTCATTTTTCTATTTTTACGTTTTTGTTAATAGTAATAGAACCGTGATAGGTCGAAAATTTATTTTTAGAAAATATAGGTTTTTAATTCTCTTTCGAATGCTACCCATCAGATTCAGATACATAGAGCCGTTCTCGAGAAATTCGGATTTGAAAAAAGGTTAAACAAATTTTAACCTCCAATATCTCTGACATTTATAGGCCAATCGTTTTTCCCAAAGAACTCGACTGAGAGCTATCTAAAATCTATCTCAACAGGGAATTAAGCAATTAAGTCAATTTTATTCCTGTAATCGTTGGACATAAAAAACTGATTTTGATCATTTTTAAAATTTTTTCTCAAAAACTAGTCGACACAATGGGTTCAAATTTATACAGATTATAGCTATTAATATTCTGCAATATCATAGTTTTTTTTTTTTTTTTTTTTTTATTTTTTTTGTTTATTTTTTTTTCATTTTTAGAAAAAAGCAAGAGTAAATTTTGAGAAAATCGAAAATTCTTATAATAAAACAAAAATTAGCATTGGCCCAATCAAAAAACGGATATTTGACCCACAATTACACAAAAAAAGAGAACTGTATGGTTAAAATTGATCGAGTAGATGCTGAGATCCAGGCGTACACACACACACACACACACACACACACACACACACACACACACACACACACACACACACACACACACACACACACACACACA
>JAPYZP010002079.1:0-14431 GCA_030522985.1 Torymus sinensis
GATCTTACATAATTCATTACATAAAATTATTTATAATTTATTTACATTAAATATTATAGTTTAATATTTTATAAATATATTTAATAATATATAAAAAAATTATACATTTCTTATTCGAATTTGCATATATTTTTTTCGGAGTTGGCAATTACCCCCACTCTACAATTCGTATGATATCACAGCTGTCACAAATGTCTGTGTCAGACGTCAGTCAGTGAAACATCACGCTTGTCCCACGGTTGCAGACACAGCCTTACAGATGGCGTGCTAAAATGTACGATCGCAAATAAGGGCCTAGCCACATAAGTGCTGTGCTGTGCGGCGTGGTGCTTTGCTTCTTGTATAAATTGTGTCGCTGATTGATCCCTGATTCAGCTACCAACAAATCAACGACCAAGTTTACAATAAGCCAAATATCTCGCAGCAAAGCACAAAACCGTACAGTACTTATGTTGTTAGACCCTAATAAGGTAATAACAGAGTTTGAGGTTTGGGCGACCCAGGGCGACAAAAAAAAGAAACAATCCATTAAATCCTTGTAAGTTTGGATATACGAAAATAAGTTTGTACAAAATATTAAATTAATTATATTAAAAAGAATTATTTAGATCCTATTTATTACTTATTGATTTGTAGTTCATAAGTTGAAATTTGTGCACTCTTAATTAGTATTTCAAAATACTCTGTATTGTTTATGAATTTTAGGTGAAAAATTTCCCGCCTTGAGTATCAACAACGTTGTCAATTTTTTTAAATATTTATAAAAAGATAACATTTGCAAAACATTTTAATATGAAAAATTGACAAAATAACAACGTTGCAAATATCAAATTATATATGCCAGAGACACAAATATAATGAAGTTGACTGGGAATATTGAGATTTACAATAGGTTGTCAACCTTAACTGCAAACCCTGGTCGTAGAAAACCACAAAGGTCAATTTTAGCAATTGGAAGACAATCAATAAAAAATAATGAACTCCACTTTTTATTACAAACACAATCAAATAAGTCTGGTACAAAGTACAAAGTAAATCATTAGCTAATTTATTTGGGTACACTCTTTTACACAAAAAGAACATTCTCAAAATCTATTAATGGTTTTTCAGATAAATGACAATATTGAACAAGTTTTCACAAAATTTATTAATGAAGGAAAAACAACGATTAGGCTCAAAGAGCCACCTGTTGATATCAATATACAGTGTGATGCAATCCAGTTAAAAAGTTTTCTTCATGTATTGAAACTTGGCCTTTCAAATAAACTTGATCATAAAATTTTAACAATATCTAATCTTAATCCAAAAACATTGAAAGTAGCTCCAAAAACAAAAATTGTGATTAAGCAACCTTCAGATTACCCAGTTCTTCAAGGATTTCCAAGAGTAACTGAAGAGCTACATATTTTAGGCCTTCAGAGAAGATCGTTTGACCGTCAAATCCTTAAATTACAAAGTTTAAGAGTTTTAAATTTATCAGAAAATCAGTTAACAAGTTTACCTCAAGAATTGGGAATACTTCCAAACTTGCAAGAATTGAATGTTTCCAATAATAGATTAGGAAAAAATCCTATTTCTAAATGGTCATGGTTAAATGGTCCTAATATTGCAAAAAATTTGCGTTTACTGAATTTAAGTTCAAATGAGGTACTTACCTATTTTATTAAATTATAATATTTTGTTGTAAAAAGGTATTGTTAAATAAATTTAATATTTTTTCAGCTGACTGAAGTACCTAATCAAATCAATAAACTACATGGATTAATTTCACTATATCTCAATAATAATTCAATTTCTAAATTACCGCAAGGAATTGGAAGTTTAAATAATTTAAAATTTTTAGTTTTGTCAAAAAATAATTTAATACATTTACCAGGAAGTATGAGGAATTTACGTTTAACTGAATTGGACGTGTCAGAAAATTTATTTGAGATGAACGATGATAATCTGGCATCTATTTGTAATATTCAAGTACCTAGCCTTATTGAACTTGCTGCTCAAATAGTACTTGTAAAAAAGTCAGTATTTTAACAAAATGCATATACATTGATAATAAATCATTTTTTTTATTTTCTACTATCTGTTCCTTATTTTCAGGATGTATTACGATGCAAGTCTAATTCCATTCACCTTAGTTCACTATCTTGATAAAGCTTATTATTGTGTATGTGGTAACCCATGTTTCACATGCTTCATCAGAAAATTTATAAGTATGAATTTGTCTACTATAACTAACAGCATAAAGTTTTCAGGTACCGTTGGAAATAACATTCTTTTTGACTGTTACTTCTGTTCCATTAAGTGTCTTAGAAAATATTTTAAATCATTCTAAAAATATATATTAATTACTTGTATTTTCTTGAAGACTGAGAAATTAATTAAACATGTAAATATCTATTTAATATAAAAATTATTTTCGTCGTAGTATATATAAAGTAAAACTTTATGCTTACTAATTTTTGCACTGCGGGTATAGAATTTAACTTTATTCCCATGGTGCAAAAATAAATACTTTTTATTAATTACTGTAATAATTGTTAAACTATTTTCATAATGTTAACTTTATAAAATAAGTAATAAAAAAAAAAAAAAAAAAGAATATTCTATCATTTTTTTCAATGTTATTCTACCTTTATCAGTTTTAATAGAAATTCACATTTAGAAAAAGCAATACTTACAAATTTGTTATGAAAATATTTATAATTACATTTCTAAAATCTAATGATGTAATTTTTAATTTCATTGCTTAATATTTACACTTTTCAATTAATGTTTAATTTATTAATAAAGTAATAATATATTAATAAATTAAGTTCATTTTTAATTATTGTGTAGAATTATAACACTTTTTTATTCACAATTCGTAAATTATGTATTTATTAATTATAAATATTTTTTTATATTAATAAGTAAGTAAAACTAGGAACAACGTTTAAAAAAGCCCGCGTTTCCAAGTAATCGAACGTTTCACCGGAAGTGCTGTAGTCGCGTAAATAAATTCTAGAATCGAAGCACGCTCTTGACTCATGTTAACTTACAACAGCTCACAAGTCGGAACTTCCTTTCTGTATTCGCATGGCGTGTATGTAGGTACGTCTTCCAAATTATTTCTTAAATTTTAATAAAAGTAGTGCATTTAAACCGTATTATTACATTAAATTTATTGATTTTATTGTTACGGAAAATTTCGTCCAGCTTTAGTAACTAACATTTTCTTGTTATTTTTTATAATTTTTCTTATATCGGTGTTGACACATGGCACGTTGTTCTTCGTCGGTGTCCATAACCTAACAACTTTAATGATAAACGTGCTTCACTGTAAGGAACTACATTACATTGAAAAGTTAATTTTCAATGGTTAATTTTTAAGTTTCTTATGCTATCGCTATTTTGGAGTTTTCCGAGTTTACTCTTACTTTTTCCTGCATTAGAGATTAATTTTGCAATGCACGTACATTGTACACGAATCAATACCGTTTTTAGTTATTTATTGTTATACTATTTTCGTTTCCAAGTAATGTTTATCATTTAAAATTGGAAACTTGATGTACGTAAATGATAATTTTTTATTTTTATTGTTATTCAAAAAAAAAAATTAAATTGCAGTTTGTCAAAAATGTTAATTCTGTTAATTTTCAAGTTAAAATATTTTTAGTTTCATTTTGCAGGATACAAGTATATTACTTTTATATATATTTATATAACACTCAGAAACTTCAAAATTGCAATATTGCAGGTTTTAATTGTTATTTTCAATTTGATTGTTGGATATTATCCAACTTGTATTTGTGAGTTTTAAATAATTTTCAAAATATCTGAAAAGGTAAGTAAATTGTTTCGTGTACAATGTAATTATAAAAGTAACTTTATTTACCATTTATTAAAAAAAAAAAACTTATTAATATAAGTATAATTTGAAATTTTTCAGATACATTTATAACTTGGTAGTTGTTTTAAAATAAAAATACCAACATGCCACAGAACGAGTATATTGAACGGCATCGTAAGCTGTATGGAAGAAGATTAGATTATGAAGAAAGAAAAAGAAAAAGGGAAGCTAGAGCACCGCATAAACTTTCTGAAAAGGCTAGGAGTCTTCGAGGTATAAAAGCTAAAATATTTAACAAGGAACGCCGTAATGAAAAGATTCAAATGAAAAAGAAAATTAAGGCTCATGAAGAAAGAAATGTGAAGAAGAAGGCTGAATCAGCACCAGAGGGTGCATTGCCCGTCTATCTTCTTGATCGAGATGTTACATCAAGAGCTAAGGTTTTATCAAATATGATTAAACAAAAGAGAAAAGAAAAGGCTGGAAAATGGGATGTTCCAATACCAAAAGTAAAAGCTCAATCTGATTCAGAGGTATTTAGAGTAGTGAAAAGTGGAAAATCTAAGAGAAAGTCGTGGAAGAGGATGGTTACAAAAGTCACATTTGTTGGAGAGAACTTTACAAGAAAACCTCCAAAATTCGAGAGGTTCATCAGACCAATGGCATTAAGATTTAAAAAAGCTCATGTTACTCATCCAGAATTAAAAGCTACATTTTGTCTACCCATTATTGGAATTAAGAGGAATCCAAGTTCACCAATGTACACTACATTAGGAGTTATTACTAAGGGCACAATCATAGAAGTAAACATTTCTGAATTAGGTTTAGTTACTCAATCTGGAAAAGTTGTTTGGGGAAAATATGCTCAAGTAACAAATAATCCTGAAAATGATGGATGTATCAATGCTGTATTATTAGTTTAAACATTGTTAATTTATAAGTTTTGTAAAGTATGACCATTGATTTGATGAATTATTTTTTAATGAAATAAAATTATTATAAACATTATTTAATGCTTTTATTTTCTATTCCCTACAACCATGATTTTCCATTTCCCAGGTTAGAAAGTTTTTAAAGCTGGATGTAATTTTTCATTTTATAGTTAATAAAAAAATTAATATGTTAATTTATTTCACAGGACATACTCATCATGCAGATTTTCGTGAAAACCTTAACTGGCAAGACCATCACTCTTGAGGTTGAAGCCTCTGACACAATCGAAAATGTTAAGGCTAAAATTCAAGACAAAGAAGGTTCGATATTTTCTTTTTTAACAATAAATTTATAATTAATATAATTTTGTTATGTATAATTAACCTATGAAATAGTTTCATTTGGCCAGTTTTACAGATAATTATTTATTAACTAGAAATATTTACAAAGAAAATTTCAAAAGAGAGACTTTGTATTACCTGTATATTTATCTTGTTCCTAAGTATTCACTAGTTATTCTTATTAATTGTAAAAAATTATTAATATTAACAAATTTTAAAGTTTTTTTTTTTATAAAGTATTTATATTAAATTTCATTTATATTTGCACAGTATTCATTAAAAAAAACTACAGCATATGTTTAAAAATTCAATTATTTAGGCTAAATTATAATTAAAGATTTTTTTTTAAAGGCATTCCTCCAGATCAGCAAAGATTGATCTTTGCTGGTAAACAATTGGAAGATGGAAGGACATTATCTGACTATAATATCCAGAAAGAGTCAACTCTTCATCTTGTACTTCGTCTGCGAGGTGGTGCTAAGAAACGCAAGAAGAAGAATTACTCTACTCCCAAAAAAATCAAACACAAGAAGAAGAAGGTCAAGCTTGCTGTTCTGAAGTTTTATAAGGTTTGTTGTATTTTCATAATAAATAAATGTTAATATAAATATTTTTATTTTACCGTTTTTGAAAATTACAGGTTGATGAAAATGGCAAAATTCATCGTTTGAGGCGAGAATGTCCTTCAGAACAGTGTGGAGCTGGAGTTTTTATGGCTGCCATGGAGGACAGGCATTATTGCGGAAAATGCGGATACACACTTGTCTTTAATAAACCAGAAGACAAGTAAATACAATGTATTTACTTTTTATTACAATAAATTCTAAAAAATCGTATTTTTTATTTTTATTTAACCAAAAAAAATTTCATCTAGTAAACTTATAAGGAATTGTATATTAATTTTATTGTAATTTTATAGGATAGGATGTAGGAAAAATGTAAGAAAAATTTAATTTACACCAACAATAGACTTGTTCAAATAAAATCTTTATTTTATTAAAGTTCAAAAAAATATTTCTAAACTGGTAATACCAGTATAAACTCATAGTTACAATGTATCTATAAATCAATTGTCCACAATTTGGGACCTTTGAGTATGCAATATGTACGCGTATTTAATATCCTACAATACTTTAACTTTCTATTATACATTATACACGGCAACTTTAACACCCTAATAGTAAATTCCTAATAAATTAATATTCATAAGACTTAATAATAGCGGGTATTATGTGCGATAACATTAAAATTAACTTTTTACAATTGCTTCATGTTTTTTTTTACTCTATATAAAGGACATGAAAAAATTATGTTTTAATGAAATGCTCAACACTTTTTAAAGAGATGAGTCATACTGTAGAATAGTTGATACTGATGTATCTAATTTCCAAAAGATATTCAAAAAGAAAAATCGAATATAACAAAATTCTATATGCAAAATCAACCGTCAAGTTGTAAGTACTAATACTAATATAAACTATTTTTAACTTTGATTATGAAGACAATATAAAAAACGTATTAAAATTTTTCTGATAATGAGAAACAAAAGAGGTTCTATATTTGTTGAAACATTTTAAGCATAATTATTTCATATAATACAAACACAACTAAAACATGTTAATAAAGAATTTTGAAATATATTAGATTTTTCTTGTTGAAATTAAGAAATAAATATAATATAATATTTATCTTAAGGCTTTTGGAGCTATAAATATAGTATAGATTAATAGATGTAACATGATCAACTTTCAAAACAACTATTGCACCTTTCATAAAATTGTTGAAAAAAGAAAATAAAAAAATAAAAGAGTAAGAAACACAGCCTTGACCACGTTTTAAAGATATTCAATACCAATAAAGCTTCTTCACAGTTCAGGTTCACGACGTTGTTCGTTTTGCGAATTTTGAGTTTTCAGTCCTGGTTTTAATACTGAAAACATTTTTTCAGTAGTTGTTGGATGAATACTCATTTGTAGTTGCGTCAGTGATTCCTCGGTCTTAAAAGTTACATAGTAAGGATAACATTGAAATTCGTTTAATTTTTTTAATAAGACTTTATTAAATTTTCACATGAATCAGTTACCTGTCTAAGTAGCTGTGCTGCTGTATGCAATACCCTTTGCCATTTTTTTATTTCTACATTATGTAAACTTTCTTGTTGTTGAAGTAAATTAATCCAATCTTCTTCAGTTTTTGGTGTATTTCTAAAATTTTAGTAAAATAAAATTTTTTTTTTAGATTCAATATCGGACAGTTTATTTTTAAAGTATTACAATATAATAAATGTATTAATAAATAAATAAATTATTAATAATGTATTAATATATAAATAAATTACAGGAACTGATAAAATAATAAAATACAAAATAATACAGGGCTACAAAAAGAAAAAAAGAATGCGCCAGAGACTAGACCACCATATCTGGGTGTATTTGATCCACCACGTCTGAATTTTAAGATATCTTAAAAAACAAAGTCAAAACCATTTTTTTATTAATTTTTTCTACAAATTAATGTAGCATTGCTGTGCCCCTCAAAAGCATGAAGTTTGAAAACTTGCAATGATATTCTTTATTTCTGTTTTAAAATTCACACCATTAGATCTTGGAGAAAAAGAATCGTAAAGCAATTATCTAAAGTGTATCTTGAAAGGCACAATTAGTGTTACATTACTTTGTAGAAAAAATGTTTATAGTATATTACGAGAGTAAAGTCAATTATTGGATACCACTTTTTTCTTTTTATGGACCTGTGAATTTTCAGAAAATGTAATAATAAAAAGCAAGGCATTTACCAGCTTTGGAGTTAAAAAATATAATTATTATATTATTATTATATTATTATATTATTATTTGAAAAATATAATTTAAGGTGATGCTACACCCAGCCATTATTGACCATTGCAGGGACCAAGTTTTTTCATTTAGTTTCGAATTTTGAGAAAATATCTCTTTAAAACTCTATAGATTCAGTAAAGAAACCACAATGTGTTAGAGATTTTTTCTTGTAATTCCAAATTAAATCAGACTTGCGAGTCCCTGCAATCGTTGGTAATGCTGGAATCTCACATCACTTTCATAATTTAACTTACTTTAAAACGTGTAAATCCATTATTGTATAGGTGGCAGCTTCTTCTAAACCCCACAATTTGTAATATAGAAGACCATTGATAATCATTAAGCACAAGACAGCTATAAGGAGTACCCAACTGACAATAGAGCTGCTTTCTGTACGTGTCTCTGGAGCTACAAAATATTCATTATGAAATATTAGTAATAATGAATTATTACTGTAACTGATAGTGTTTAGGTTATTACTATTTAAGTTATTTTTGCGGGTATCACCGTTAATATTGCGAGTATGGGGCAGTTCCACAACGGGTGTTTGATGATTAAAGGCTGTATGGTCAGGGGAATGAGTTTGTATAGTAACTCCAGTAGATGTAACACGCCTTCGTCGTCTAGTTTTTCTTTTCACACCAGTTCCTGGTCCACTCTCTTCACATTCAACAGCTAAGGCTTTTATTAAACTATTAAAATATTCTTCCATACTAGCCCAACAGTTTTTTTCTATAAAGCCTAGAAAATTTGACATATTAATACATATTTTAATGAAGTATAACCAGTATAATAATATAGAAGACTTACTTTTAACAATATTCCATACATTCTTTTTATATCTAATTTCCGAAAACACTGCAAAAGTTGCTTCATTTTCAGAAATGCTGGTCATACAATAATGAGAAAAAACACTAAAAGAATCCGCATATGGTATTCCACAATTTGTAGTTTCTACATCAATACAATATAAATGACCTGGTGTACTACATGGAAGCATCACCTAAAAAATTTTAAATACGACTTTTATGACTTAGTTACATTATATAGTTTTTGCATAAATAAGGTGATGCGAGGTTCAAAATTAACCCAACTTCATTTTTCATTATTTAATAAATTAATATTCAAACGTTTATATAGAATAATGATTCTGTCAGGTGCTCCATATGTATAAATACTATGCTCAAAAAATTTTTTTGAGTGATGCTATTTGCATTTCTATGACATATCTACTTTTTAAAACTAGATCAAAATTATACAAATGCAGATTCCTAATTACCGTCTCTACGGTTTTTATTTAATTAAATAAATTCTGATTAGCTTTTTGGAAAAACAGGTCTGTCAGACGTTCGGTATATGTAAATTCAAAACTCAAAATTTTTCTTGATTAATTCTATTAGTATTTACAAAAGATGTAGACGTTCTAAAATTATGTAGGTATCCATAATACCTATTAATACCCAACCCCCTTTATCTTTTGGAAATTTAATTACTAAATTTATGATAATTATGATAAACAATGACTGTTAAAGAAGCTCTCAAGTTTACAGACTGTTGGAATCTACAATTAATATCATTTATCTGGCTAATACTTCTTTTATATACACTCTAACCTCAAAATCATAACTTTAATATGATTATTCGGCTCACGTGGTATAAAATACGGTTCGAAACTGGTGCGTAAGAAGGTTTTTACCTCATGTGACTTTTCTCACTCACTTCGCTCGTGCGAAAAACGTCACATGAGTTAAATAATCACCTTCCGCACCCATGTCGAAATGTACTAGTACGATACGCATGCCTAAAGTGACACTTTCAGTGACGGCGTTAGCGCCCTCGCTGCGCTCGGGCGCATAACTCGCCGTGCCAGAAAGTGCCACTTACCGCACTAGTATTGTAATATATTCCTTTTGTACATCGCCATTTCGTCATGTATTGGATTTTCCCTAACACAGACAAATCAGGAATATAACTTATAAAAAAATTCATAAAATCAGCATCAAATTTTTACATAGTATTTTTTACATTATTTTATTTGAAGTATAAAGTATTTGGCTTAATTAATTTAAGAAAGGGCTACTTTGACACTCCATTATATTAATTATGGATGAGCTATTTTATATTTTGTAACCTGTAGGAAAACAATTTCTCACCTGCACTTCTGTAACTTGCGAAGATCGTGGTCCAACTGTTTGAGTAAGAGAAACCGTTAGAGAAACTTGTCTCATTTTTTGTCCTGTTGCACTATCCAGTGTCCAAGCAGGTTGGATTAAATCTTAAATAGAAAAATTATTATATCTAGACACAATATATTTTAAATGTTTATAATATTTTTTTATAATTTTTCAAATACTTAAATAAAGTTTGCATTTAAAAAAAATATAGAGAACTATGGATTTCCCCAATTATATTAATATAAATACCAATCTTAATAAGAAAAAAAAATATTTAGCTGTTATTTATTGTTTTATTTAATTATTATGCCATATTATTACTGTCATTTGAGAATCTAATTGTAATGGTAGTACTGTCGCTACTTCCCTAGTCAAAATGAGTGCATTGCACTTTTTATTTCTTATTTATTCACGAGATATACTTTGTTAAAGAAACAGCATAGGTGAATAATGATTATGCATTGACATTAAATAGTTCTATTATTTAATGCCACGCAGAAGCTGATTTGTCTTATTTTCAGAGGTTAAGGTGACTTCGGCGATTTTATAAATACATAAACATTTATGAAAGTTTACAAAAATATTCTTTGAACAGTGGAAAAACATTCATTTTATATTTCTTCCATTATAAATAAATCGTTTTTATAAAAGAGGATAAAAATAAATTGAAGAATTTAATGGAGAATCCAATGCTGTTATCATAAATATGAGTTAACGACCAAATTATGTCAGCAATAATAATAAACTTTGTAAACTTTATTCTGCACATGCGTACTGAGTAGACAATCACAAGCAAAAAGAATGGCATTTTTTTTTCATTTTTAACACAAACTCGAATTTCTTAAAACTTACTAAAATAGTTTGCAGGTAATTACTCAAATTCAAATTTCAAAAACTTACAAAAACAAAGAAGGCCCCCACTGGGGCTTCGACTTGATATGGCACCATACGCTGAAGCCATCTTAAATGTAACTATTTTTGAGCTTTCAATTAATTTTTTTTAATACATATATATTACTAATCATAGTTTTCGAAAATGATAAATATTCTTTAAATATGTATCTTTTACTACAAAAATTCTCAACAAAAACTGAACGATAATTTTTACAAAATAATTATTTGCAACTACAAAAAGAGCGATTTTCAACGATTGAAAATAAAAATGCTAATATCTTTTTTCTCACGTCACCTGGCCTCACCAACTATTTTTTGAGTCTCTTTTAGACTAAAATATATAAGTAAGTTAAGTCTCATTAAAATCTCAATAGTAATTCTGTAGCGACAGTACTACAATAAAGAGCTAAAAAGAAAAAATATTATTAATGCAAAAAGTGGATGGGGGAGACGAGTAAGGTGAATTCACAACCTCTAATAATCGAATTTCTATAAAGCTTTGTAATGCATTTTCTGGTACTTGTATTGTTGTATGTCAACTATCTTTTCCTTTCGAGATATGAGCTATCTAATTTTAAATATGTAATATTTTGTTATAAAATGACTTTTTGGTAATATCTCTGTAGTAAGCACTTGTGTAAAATATATACGATTGCTTGAAAAATTTTTAATTTAAGGCCACCTGGGCATGAAAAGTGATTTTTGTTTTTCTTGAAAATTCATATTAATTCATTAAATTCATTTTCATGAAAGTTACATATTAATTAATGGTTTATAACTTCTTGAGGAATTAATTAATGTTTTATAAAGAACCAAGGTTTAAATTGAAGCTGTTATAATCTTCTTAGAGAGCCCCTTAGGCACAATCGGGGTTCCACATATCAGCGTATCCTCATTATTCGAAATTTCTCGCTCCATCCAATGCGGATGCGCATAATTGCTTGTTGATGATGGCCTGTATGAAAAGGCGCAGAGAGCGTTCATACCAGTGTCAACCATAAGGACAAAAGAAGAAGAAGACAATCTGGACTCTTTTTTACTTTAAAGTATTAAATCAAGTCTATTGCATTACAAAGCCTCGTAGAAATCAATTTCCGAAGTATTGTGATTCTTCTTGTTGGTAAAAAGTGTAATACCATGCACTGCTGAGATATAGGACTGGGAAGATGGGTAACGTTCGTTTAACCCTTTCAGGGGCAGAAACCACAATAGTGGCACCCTACTTTTTTTCAGTTTTTCGTTCACAACTTAGCCATTTCACATTCAAAATCGCTTAAATATTTTTCCATCGTATCTTAGATATTTATGATACATATTTCTAAGCCTAAAAAAAAGAACATTTGTTTGCATTATTAGTTATAAACAATTTACAATAAACAATCTTTGATTTTTCTAGAAAAGTGCCCCTGAAAGGGGTGAGAGTGAGTCCTCGCAAGTTCGAAATAGATAGATTGGCATACAGTTCTGTGCGTTCATACTTATATATAAAATTAATATAGAGACAAATATATTATAAATAAGCTTAGATTGGCAGAAAACTGCAGTGTACCGAATGTAGAATGTGTAAATTAAATAAATACGCGTGCGCGCGTGTGTGTGCGTGTGCGTGTGCGTGCGTGTGTGTGTGTGTGTGTGTGTGTGTATTTCAGTGGTACATTACATATATAAATCATAAATTTTGCAGCATCTTACTGTATGGATTTAGTTACCTGTCGTTTTTCGCGCAGTATGAAAGTCTAGGAAGAACTTGGAATTTGTAAAAAGAAATGTAAATAAACGATCTATATGTATTGGCAAAGTCGCTTGTATTAAAGGTCGTAAACTATTATGTGACGTTGATGTACACACTGCTGTGCATGGTTGCCTACTTATCCTAGCTGTAAACAAAATTCACATTTAGTAAGTAATTTTTTTAATAATACATTTATGAAAAACGGGAATGGTGAAAAATAGTATACGCACCACGGGGGGAAAATAGGCAAGCCCACATCTCGTGTTTGCCACAAGCTGTGAACTGTCCTAGTTTTTTCCTCCCTAGATGCGTAATATACTATTTATTCCCATTAAACAGGGAGTAGAGTATTAGAGGGAATAAAGTGACCGTTATCGTGGAGTTGTGAATAATTTCTTTTCGTTTCGTGCACAAAAAAGGCCCTTTTTCTGCCAATAAAGGAGAATGGAAAATAGAGCGTTTCGTGCGTCTAGTGAGCAACGGGAGGAAAAGTATAGTAGCGGCGTGTGAAGAGTACAATGTGCAACATGGAGAAGATGAAAATGCTCTTTTCCGTGTCATACACCGTATTTTTATTACAACGAATGCATGAAAGAGCCTTTTTATATGCATAACAGTTGGGTAGGTGATCGTGCATTTCAAGTCGTACACACAGCACCAGTTAAAAATGATTATATTGTTAATATTTTACTTCAAATGTGCACGCATTTTTTATATTAATTATATCCAATTTGTAAAAATTCCTGAAATACGTACGCTAGGAATGCTTGATTTTCTACCCTACTGTTATAGGCATGAAATAGTATATTGTGTACCAAGGGCGCAAAGTGGGCTTTTTTACACCGAGTGTGGAGTTTCCAGTACGAGTCGAAGGCGAGCAAGCACGAGCCGAAGACGAGTACTACACGAGGTCAAAATCCCACTTAGCCGTTGGTGCACACCATATTTTTTGTAACACAAGTATTGTTTTTCGTGTTTTTTTTTAAACAAAGCTTATGGGCAGTGGTCAAAAAAGTATTTTTTTGCCCGCTCCGGTGCAGCAGCGGGCAAAAAAGAACTTTTTTTGCCCGTCGGTCTAGAAACGATCACTTTCAACTCGCATAATAGGTCAAAAAAACGCGAAAAACGTGTTTCTGTGACAAAAAAGAGTCTTTTTGCCTAGCGGGCCTAAAGTACCACTTTTGCTCCCAGCGCCCGATCGCAAAGGTTGTATTTTCGGCCTCGCTAGGCAAAAAAAAATAGTATACGCACCACCGGAGAAAATAAAGACACCACGGGAGAAAATAAAGAATGGGACATTCTTTACTTTTCTCCCTAGGTGTGTAATATAAACTATTTCTCCCGCTCCAGCGGGAGAAAAAGTTGTTAGTCTCCGGTTATGATGACTCGATATACCCGATGTTCCATCTACTCTTCATGCAACAAAGGTCCTATTCCTGCACTTATTTAAAAAAGTACGATGTAACAAGGGAGCAATTGATTTTTTCAGTCTCGGATGATGATTTTGAGCACTCATGCTCAATCATCATCCTCGCTAGAAAAACTCAACTTTCCCCCCTAGTTGCACAATGTATTATTATCTTCCTGTACTCATTAACCCGTTTTTAACCAAAACGCCCTAAATTTTCCTTCTTGTTCAACAATTTATTTCTTAGGGAAAAAATCGACTGATCGATTTGAAAATACCACTT
>JAPYZP010002080.1:0-14872 GCA_030522985.1 Torymus sinensis
GGGGGGGGGGGGGGGGGGGGCGGGGGGGGGGGGGTGGGGGGTGGGGGGGGGGGGGGGGGGGGGGGGAGGGAGGTGGAATTCAAATTAACTGTGTGGGAGAATCCGCGCGGGTAATGACTTTTTTATTCGTCGCGTCGGCTTTTTTCCTCTCTCTCGCTGTATTTCACGGGCTTGATGAGGAGCGCTACTGCCGCCGCCGCTGCGCAGTGCACGCTTCGTTTCGCCGGATTACAGTTGTTGCCGCGCGCTCGCTCGCCGGGCTATGTATTATTCTTTTGGTGAAGCCACCACGTGAAAGCCGGGAGGGGGAAGCTCGGGAAAGGGAATTATGGTTAGTTGATTACCGGGAGGAAAGTTTTCAAGCTGGCGCTACTGTCTGGAAGTTCGTTCGTCGCTGTATACGATCGTGAAAGAATTGTTGTTGTTTGTTGGGCGCGCGTGTCGTGATATTAATCGATATAGCGCTATATTTTTGTATGTGGAATCGATTAGTATTGGTATTATATAAGTTGTCTTTAGTTTTAACGGTTGGTGAAATGTTTTGTAATTAGTACGATGATTGATCGAATGATGATTTTTTATGAATATATGAGGAAATCCAGAATTAATTATTTCTTGGGTCGCAAAGTATGTACGGGAAAAATCGTGTACAATACAATTAAAATGTTAACATATTAAAATATTAATTAAATTAAACTTCTAACCCTATTATAACGTTTGAAAGGAACCAACATTATTTTCAAAAAAGGGAATTAAAGCTCTGTTTCTATCTAGTATCAATTTTTTTTTTGAAACTGTGAGTTTTTCACTTCTCTACAAAAATTTCAATCTCTAAAAAAATATGAGACATAAGGACGTTTTTAATTGTACGCGGTATTTCCCGTATACTTTGTGACTTAGGAAAGAAGAAAAAACATGCCCAGAAGTTTTGCTTTAAAAAAAAAAACTTTGAACGGTTTCGGGGACGCCTAAAGTTGAAATTAATTCTCGATTTTCTCATATTACACACCGAGGAAAATTTCGAGAGCTGAATGTCAATAATTGCTCGATTAACTGACTTCCGAAAATTGAAAATGACTATCGAACTATAACGAATGGTTCGCCGCACCCACTGTCGTAAAAGTTATCAATTTCATTGGCCAGCCCGCAATATATTTCCAGTAAATTACAAACTAACGTAACGAAGCATTGCCGTCAAGTATAGTTACATCAATAATTCCGCACGAGACACTATCAAATTCCAAATACAATCAACCGTCACTTAACACACAACTGTACCGCACCTCAACGATTCCGAAAAATGTACCATCACGCTGCAGAGCCTGCAGACAGCAGCGACGACAGGATGAAAAAGGATCGGACCGCGGACAATTCCAAGTAAAGGTGAAATTCCGAGCGAGGGAGAGAGCGCAGTTGAACGCGAGGTAAGCTCGCGCGTCCGCTCGCCCGGGGAAAATACACTCGTGAAATTCTTTTCAGGGGACCAGCAGCACAGCTGCGACCTCGAAATAAAACGCTCTGCGAGCTCTCCGGCCAGCTTGCAGCGCGGGACGAAATCGAAAGGGTGTGCAGCAGCAGTAGCAACGAAGTGGAATGAAAGAAGGGCGGCGGGAGAAGGAGGAGGCGTAAATCAGGTGGGCCGCTGGATTATGCATGAGAATAAAAATGGAAAAAATATGTATAACATTGAAAATTTTATAGACGACGAGAGATGAAGAAAAAGAGTAGGCAAACTGGTCGGCGACGTGGGGGAACCCAGGGAAAAAATGAAGCAAAACTATTTACATACGTGACGGAGAGGAAAAGGGCAAACACAGTGCGGGCGGGCGAAAATGAGAGAAAGCGAGGAGAAAAATTCGAGCCTCTGCGATACACACACACACACACACGAGGGCACACACATATATACATTGGAACGAGGCAATGTCGTATCGTCCCCTACGTCGGAAGATTGGCCAGACTGTTAGGGCGGTCGTGTCGCTTCGATAACACGCGTGTGCACGCGGAAAATACGATCCCTGTGTGTATCTCTCTGTCTCTATTTTTGCCCTCGTTTTCTTTCTTCGCCCTCCCCACCCTCCCCTATTTGTCCTTACGTAGGCCCCTTTCTCTTTCCGCGCCGCTGCTCGTTTTTGCTTAGCCGGCGCAAAAGTCGCGTGTGGGCCTCGATTTCAACGTACATATATACAGAGGGAGGGAGAAAGACAGGAGGAGGCAAGATAAGGAAGCGACGATGGCTGGCGTTCCGTTTATACGCGCCGGCGAGCGCGACTACGACGACGACGAGGACGACGCGCGCGATGATGAGACGGTGATATTTTTTCTCCTCCGTCAGCCGGAGAATAGTGATGATGGATCGGAATTGTGTGCGTGCGTGATGCGTGGGTGGGAAGAGGGAGGGATATATGTGGATCGATGGCCGAGGTTTGTTTTGGAGATGGCACGGGAGGAATGGTTTTGGTAATGATGTGGGATCAGGCGGTATTAAAGTAGAAGTATAGTTATTAAATGTGGCTGATGTTGATAGCGTCTACGTAACCTTAATATACGTCATAAAATATAGAAATGAAATGATAGTGTATGAGAACATATGACGTTAGGTTGAAAACTTATTAAAACAATTATGTAAGAGGTTTGTAACGAAATTATTATTTTATCGACAATATATAGTGCGTATGTATTATGCTTTCTCTATGATATAGATTCAAGAAATGTGAGATATTTTTTCAAATTCAATGGTTAATATCATAAATGGTATGGAAGCGACTCAACTTATTATTGAATCCTCCAATGAAATATACTTTGACAAAAGCTACTCTGCATAAAATTTTGTGTTATATTCAAAACAGCAGTTTATCCAGCACATTATTCTCTCATCTTCAATCCTCCAATACACCGCAGGCAAACAGACCGCCAATAAACCGGAAAAAATTTCAAATTACCAATAACCATCGATATACGAAACACCGATACGCCGCCGAAAAATCCTCTTCTCTCCCCTCTCGTCTCCCTCCGCCCATAAATAATGCAAAGTCGCGCTCTCAGCCGAGATCCATCCGACTCGCAAAAGATTAGGCAAATCCAGGCTCGTCGAGCTTTTAATTAAAATCTCTCTCTCCCCCTCTCTCTCTCTCCCCCTCTCTCCTCTCACTCCACTCGAACGCGGCGCAAATCAAATTGGGAAATTGCAAATTCGCGCAATCGAGTTATACGGCGCGCGTATTTTATCGCAAATGCAGATATGTCGCCGCACCAGTCGCCTATATATATATATATATAACGTGCTGGCAGATAAACGGTTCGCGCGGTGATGTAAATAAAATGGATCGCGCGTCGCGCCGCCATCGAAGTGGACGATGGCGCGCGAAGATAGCAGTGCCGGCGTGCAAAGTGATTTGTGTTGGAATACTCGCGTATGTACGTGTGTACGTATATGTGATATGGTGTAGTTGGACACACCGTAGTCGTAAATGGGGAGAGTTGTGAGGCGGCCGATCGACGTGGGACGTTTGAATAATTGCGGTGGACGGATTGCGGCGGGCCGGTGATTCGAGGTTGTTAATTATAGATCGGTTCCTTATTCGTTGATGCTCCTTTCGTATGGCAGTTGGTTATTCATATAAGGACGCGTTAATTATGGATATTGGTAGCAGAGGATTGGGAGACATATGTTGTCGTACGTCTTCGAAGATAATAATGTGATATTCTTCGTGAAATATCATTTCAACGCTTTTAAATTGAGCGCTGAGCGATTTGATGAGTTTATGAGGATACACGTGCGGCGATAATGCATTACCGGCTCGCGCATTTGTCAAAGTATTACATGTGTTGTGACAGGGCATTTGTTAATATGCATCAGAGTTACCATAAATTCGATCCGGCTTTATCAATTATTAATGCAGCGAGGCGTAAAATCATAGTCGCGCGTAGAATCAGATATTGCTAATAACTGCCGCGAAACAATCAACGTTATGTCAAATAAACAGTGATTTATTAGACGATCATTATAGTCGAATTGCACATTCTCCCCCCATCCTGTACATTTAATTTCCGCACAAATGTAATTAAAACAAGGGGGGGGGGGAAATATTTAATTCCCTTTTTATACGATTTTCCAGATTTTATCATCGTCTCAGCAACATACTCCAAAAACCTTTTAATTCACGAACAACACATTCGCCTAGAATTACCTTTTCCTGCCTAAAATCACAAAAGCGGCATCTACCCCGCGCGCCTATATAATACACATTTTCCCCGGCGCTAGTGCGGCATTAGCACGCGAACGTGCCTTAACAGCGGCGCGTGCATCGGCGCCTTAAATAATTTCGCGCTTCATTAAAACGAGTACACAAAATTACTCGCTATACGCGGTTCTCTTGTTATACCTCCCCCCCCCCCCCCTCACTAGCTGGAAAAAGAGAGAGAAAAAGAGAGAAAGAGGAAGAAAAGGAGACAAGAAGTAAAGATACGGGAGAGGAATCAATTTCGCGCCCGAGACACGTTCGGCAAAGATCGGACGGCGCGGCACGACGCGCATAATTAATCGGGACGCGATTGTGGATAAAAAAGAAAGAGAGGGAGAGAGGAAGAAGGAAGAGCTAGAGCACCGATTCGCTCGGGCGCGAGAGGGGGGGGGGGTCGGGTAATTAATAGCTCGGTTATTAAAACTCGTTACTTTCCTCGTTATGAGGCAGCCGCCGCGGCGGTTCTTTACTCTCTCCCTCTCTCTCTCCCGTCTGCCTTTTTTTCCGTTATAGTCCACTACCTTCTTCGGGGCAGGAAGCGGAGGAGGTAGAAGAAGAAGAAGAAGAATTAAGTTTTCCTCTCGGGGCGCCCCCACTTTTTCTCCTTATTTGAATCATCATAATTTAATCTACCCCGCGCGCTCGGTACACGTGTTATACGACTCGCCAGGGTAAAAGGTAGGGGGGAGGGGGTGAATTATCGAAATTCGTTATCTGAGAAACATGCAGGTGCAAGAATATATTTGACGCTGTTTTTTGACCGGAGATTATTAATAAATCAGGCCAGGAGATGAACCCTGGAGATAAATGTGGAAATATATATTTAATCTTGGATATTGACGTGGCCGAAGAGGTGAGTATGTGAGAATATAATAGTAGCCGATAGTTTTGTAGCACGCGAGAAGTGTATGAAAATGGGATGGAATATAGGTTAGAGCCGGAATAGGTAGACACCATGTCCGAGTGATGTCCGACTATTTATTTCCTGTATCTACTGAGTCGAAAGCAAAGGTTACTTAGAATAACTTTAATTAAATATTGACTGGTCTTTTGACGTATGGCTCATCTAGTCTCTAATATTTTTGCAGATACTATAACTATAATTATAGTGCACAAAAGATCGTCGAAAATATAAGTCCGTTTATATTACTTGGATAAGATGAATTTTTCATTCTAGTTAAATATACTCACTATGTGTTGGGAAGAAAAATGGCACAATGTAGAGGTAGCTTTACTCACCTGAAACAAAAATATTAATTTACGTTAACACCCTACCTCACTTCCATTGTTCAATAGTAAGCCCTACATATTATATTCACAGCGCGACATCACCATAAGAAATATAATCATATTCCTTGAAACGTAATAATCACAGTGCCGGCAAGAAAGCATGAGACCAGCCTTTAGGCGATAAATAAAATTACGCCACAGAGACGAGCTGCATCGCCCGCGATCCTTCTCAACAGCGCATCATATCTTACCGCGTAACCTCATCCCTTACCGCCGAGCGACAGTACGCGCGACGCGCAATAAACCGCAATCCGCACTCGGAAGAAAAATGAAATTCTCTCTCTCCCCCAGCCATGAATCTCTCCCGCTCGGGCGATGATTACAAATTACGCGAATGTATTTGCGTTCCCCTCGATTAGGCGCGTTCATTTATCTACCAGAAAGAGGACGAGGAGGGGAGAAAAAAAGTAGGAGGAGGAGGAGGAGCGCACGCAAACGACGCCGCAGAGCTCGCGATGAAATTGACCGCGCGTCTTGTTAACGACGTCCGCGATTATCCGGGCGCGTAATTGCGACGGTATTTTTTTTAATTAAATTTTTATTGCGCGCGCTCGCGCGAGTTCAACAGGTCTTCTCCCACGCGACCGCGCTGAACAGCAGCAGCAGATGCGCCGGTGTCAAACCTTTTCTGTATCTGTAAGGGGGCGAATTGAAGTGCGTAATGCGACAGCCGCGGGGGCCGGACGAGAGTGCGAGAGGAGAGCGTGTTTTATCGGTTTAATTAAAAACGAGAGGGAATGTGTTGTCCAGCGGAAGGATTGTCAGGTATCGCGTGCTGGTGATGGGACACGTGATGATTATTTTTTTCTTCTTCTTTTCGAGAGCAATGTTGGGAAGGACAGAAGTTATAGTTGAAATTGGGAGAGTTTTGGGTTAGTTTGGGATTAGATTTTAGAATTATACCTATATGTTAATTTAAAATTGGAGAAATTTTGATATAGCGTCGTGACAAGTTCGATGTCATTTTGGAGTTTGAATTTTAATTAAATTTCGTATATAGTTAAATAAAGTTTTACCATACTGTTGGTAACGTTAGGTTTATGAACTTGATATTCAGAAACGATAATAATTTTTTAAATGTATAAAATAGCGTTATACATATTTACCAACGTTTTCCTAACACCTGCAACGACTATATTATTACCTTGTACACCTTTGGAGAAAAAGTTCTCCTGAAACTTTGATAAACCACATAAATGTTTCAACATTCCATTCGTGTAAAAGGTCCACCTAGGGTCCAATTTTTTCTCCAGGGTTATTCTGGGGCCTCAACAACCACCCTGTGATCGCCCACAAGCAATCAAAATATATTTTAAAATTTCATTCACTCGATGAAACTCTCTGAGGGAAAACTTTTCCCATCGAGCTACATTATTAATTTTCGATGCGCCAAACATTATTTCCTAAAACATCAACATTATTATGTGCAACCGTAATAATGCATTACTCAACGCTGAACAGCAATACCATTGAGAATTTATCCGGAAATGCAGATACTCGCGTTCGACAATTTTCACGCTATACTCACGAACCACCCGCGTATACCCACGCGAATCCCATAGATGCACAATATCACGAGCGAACTCCTCAGTTCCCGGAGAAGAGTATACAGGCCGGCGATTGATATCGCCGAATTCCAAGAATCAAGTCAGTCGTTCGAGACGAAAATTAAATAACGCCAAGACGCGGTATATCCTTCTCTCTCTCCCTCTTTCTTGCCCATCTTTCGCGATCTTTGCCTGCGCGAAGGAGAAGTTCCGCGCGGCGAACGAGGCGTAGCGAAAGAGAGTGGGAGAGAGAGGACAACGAAGTTTACTTAAGTCGCCAATGGATTCCGCTGCTTGGCGAAATTAGATTTGCCTCCTCGTCGGCGAGGGTCGTCCGCGCTACTCTCTCTCTCGCTTCTGTTTCTCATAAACTTGGCCTCAGATTCGAATAAATTGCTTTCCCCGCTCGTCGCCGCCAATGCGCCTTCTTGTTTACCCTAGCGGAGCTAGATAGAGGCGAGCGCGCGCGCACAAAGCCAGCGAGACGGTGAAGTAGGCGCGGATTAATGTTATGTTTAGCGGTTAATTGTGTTACGAGGACGGTAATAAGGTTTGCAGGTGTGGTAGTGTTGTTCGAGATTTGAAAAATTATTTTATGCTAGAGGGGTGGGAGTGGCGCGGTAGAAGGTTAGGATGTCCGCAAGTTAGTGGAAGGTTGAGGAAAATGAGTTCGAATGAGGAAAGTGAACGGTACGGCACATAAGGTTAGCTTCATCCTTTGCTACAGGGGTTAGGAAAAATCACGTTTAGCGCTAGAAAGTAGAGTTAATGGTGTTTTATTGAATATTTATCTTTTTGATTTTAATCGAAATACGTTCATTGAAATTATAGTATAACTATCCACTCATTGAATTTTTATTTTAGTATAACCTCGGGCACTGTTATAGAATAGTGATTATACACTTTTCTTGCGTACATGTACTATTGTAATTCTTTAGTGATGAAAGTCCAATTTCACTATTTTGAAAGTACAGATACACTGATGATGTACCAGTGCCTGACTTGCGTGATTTTAACTAAACTTTAACAACCCTTTTCCAAAACCTTCTTTAATATCCATAACTATTACCCAAATATATATATATATATAACCCAACGCCTCAACTCAAAAAGATCCCAACTGACATCTCGCCAACCGCGCACTCGATCGAAAATTAAAAATACCCCAAGATCGATCCGACAACCCACCGGCCTCTCCTCGCCAAACTGTCACTTACAATAACCCAATTCGCCCAGGAATATTAGCTTCTACCCCTCTCGTATATAAAAAAAACAACAACCACCTCTCCTCTACCAATACCGGCTACGTGCTCTCGCGCCATCTTCCAGCATTACGTCCCCCAACCCCGTCGTTCAATCCCATCTTGCGCGTCGGAGCTCCTTACACTCTCGCCTCCCTCCCCAACCTCGTAAGAGATGATGGCCGGACCGTCGTCCTATACTCCCGCCATTAATCGCCGGACATACGAAGCCGGCCAAGGGTAAAGGCCAAGCACGAGCTGCTGGCCCAGTAGGTATACGCGCGCGCAAGATTCCTCCGCCGACGCCACTTTCGCCCCGGGGTTCTATATCTATACGCACACAGAGAGAGATACGCGCCTGAGCATATTCCCCGGATAGTCTGTACGTGTGTGTGTGTGCGGCTATACGTGTGTGCATTACGGCCGGTATAACGCGTATAACCTCGGCTTTCTCTAGCACACAGAGCGCGAGTCCGCTTCC
Source organism: Torymus sinensis (assembly GCA_030522985.1). NCBI lineage: Eukaryota > Metazoa > Arthropoda > Insecta > Hymenoptera > Torymidae > Torymus > Torymus sinensis. Next base: position 8,804 of record JAPYZP010002080.1, read on the forward strand.
TTGCTTGCTCGACCTATACATATATATATTTACGCTGTGCACTTTAACGCTAGCGCACGCGCGAGTATCCATATTCCGCCTTACGTTCATATGTAGGTACGTGTGTGCGTGGGTCTCTACGTACCTATCTACGTGTTTGACCGTTTGGAGAGAAGCCAATACCTCTATTACATTCCGTCTAACGTCCGGGAGAGAGGGAGAGAGAGAGCGGCGGAGAGTATCGCGAGAGCAGACGCTGCTCGTATTTACCGGCTCGCCTTATGTACTCCGCGCGGGTGGCTGCGCACACGTGTGTGTACGTACGTTATGCCGAGCAAGCGGACCGTGTCCACCAGCCCCAGGGCATAATTGACGGCGTGTGCGCTGAGAGAGATCGTGGCCCCCTCGGTTTTCCGGAATTTCGCATATCTGCAGCCGCTTGGATGCCTGTACATATGCATCGCGCGAGTGCAGATGCTCGAGGGCACTGGAAGTGGGAGGCTGCTGCTGCTGCTGCAGCTCAATGTTTTTCCCCGGATATGAAAATGTCGGTGAGAGTATGAACAATCGCGAAGTGGAGAAGAAGGAGGCGAATGGGTTAAATAAAGTGCCATCGCGTTCGTTCGATCGCGCGCGGAGATATATATGTAGAGAGGGGGAGGCGCTGTTTGACGTGCACGCTCTGAGTGATGTATCGGGTTTGAGTAGTGGAAGGAATGCGGTGTGATTGAGCACCGATTTCGGTGAGAGTTTTAGTCTTTTTGGAGAGATGGAAAGCGAGAGGTTTATTGGTTCAGTGTGTTTTGATTGGATTGAAGAGCGGTGAAGAATGGTATCTCCTTTTTAGGTTCTACTGCTATTTCATAGTACCGCTAAGTATATAGGATTAATGATCTGAACTCGTTAGTTATACAAGGGAAGTCTTATGTAACGATCTTTTCCGGACGAGCATAATTTCCCTACGGTAGCGTGACAGGATCAGCTCTGCAGACTATATCTTTCAGTCAAATATAAAGTCATCTACTCGTGTTATAACCGCTCATTCCAAAATTTGATTTATGAAAGTATGCGCCGCCAGCATCATACTCCGTTTTCCATGAAGAAATAATGATAATAAAAAAAAAACCACCGCCGCCGCCGCTCTAAAATTAACCTTTAAAAGCCTGACGTAAACGAGCTATGACGGACGTTTGAGTTTTCCGCGTTATATGCGCGCGCGTCGGCGGAAAAATAATGGGTAAGTAGCTCAGCCACGCGCGCAGCTTAATCATTCATTTCTTCTTATAATGCACCGATTCATTACTTAATTACATTTCCCCTCGTCCGCGCGCCCGCGCGGATTAATGGAATATTCATTCTACGTGCAATATGATTAAATGAAAAAAACCAGATCCATCTCGCGCGCCAGCGATGCCGCGCGCTCCATCAAGCGCGTAATTCTAAAATAAAGCGCCCACCGTTCCTCCCCGACGTATATAAATAAAATACACGTGTCCGAACGCTCAGAGCTATATGCGCTATATATTCGATTCCAACCCAGTCATAATCAATTCATCCAACTGATACGAGTAAAACATCCTTCCCTCAGTTTAAATATATAAAAAGTTCTATTAACATCTCGCTCATGAATGCTCTGTCTCTCGGATCGCGATCCCGAAAAACGTCCGGCGCGGGCGGTCCTCTCTCTCTCTCTCTCTCTCTCTCTCTCTCTCTCTCTCTCTCTCTCTCTCTCTCTCTCTCTCTTGCTCTCGGGGTATTAGCATTTAAATTCGCGTTAGCGATTATTAACACGAAGGCCGATTATAGCCCAGTTTTATCCGTCGCCTCTCCCTCTGTTGCGCCCGTGTAACTGACGCGATTAATATTCAGAGCGTCTAAGAGGCCTCGCCTCGTCATGCCCAGCGGATTGGCACCGAGGGCTCTACATTATTCACCAATTAACTAGTGAGCGACTGCGAGTAGCAAGCGAGGCGTGCTCTTCTGTAGTGTGTCTCGAAAGGAAAAATCTCCAGTGGACTTTTTAGGGGCCGCTGAAGGGGTGAACGAACTCGATTTGGATCGAGGGCTGGAATGGTTTTTTCGAGGGCTTTTGGGGAGGTTGTGAAGGGTTATAGTTTTGATTTTAGACTGATTGCGTGTGAGAGGTTTATAGAACATTGTTTGAAATCGATCTACGAAATGTATGATAAAAACATATCATTTAGCAAGGAAAATTATTGAAAATTATTCTGAAACTGCGCTTGAATTTTATTACAATAAATATGCATAATTTAAATGTTTCACTGTGAGTACAACATTTTGTAAATTATTTTCATTTTTATCAGAATTGGAAACTTTTGAAATTGATTTACAAGATACTTATTTTGGGATATACGTATATATATAACGTCATATGCTTTAATAAAGAAAACGGTCAACTTTAAGTTTTAATGAATAAAATATTCGTAATATTTGTAACCGCGGTACAAGGTTTCAACGTCCTCGAATCCTTAATGAGATTTATATTATTACAGAAATGAAAAACAAACGAAACTCCACTTTTTGAAGGCGACGCCGATTGTTAAATTCGAAAAGTTGAAAAGTTCAGCCCCCAGGATGCGCAGAAAACGAAATATTAAGCAAGCCGTGAATAGGCGAGAATATACGAAAACAAAAAGCAGCGAGGCTAAAAAACAGATGTAATTACATTAAAAAGAAAGCTCGGAGGATAAAAGAGACGACATTGTTTACGAAAGCCACCTCGTCGCCCTCGTCGTCGTCACGCGCGGAAATCACGACAATGGCGCAAGAAAGAAGGGCTTGACCCAGATTTTACAACAGCCAGCCTCTGTCTTAATGATCGCGCACAAATCACGAACGAAACACAAATTTAGTTAGCGCTCGCTGCCCGCGCGCACTCCGCGAGAGGAGCGAAGTAACGAAATTTCCCATTTACTCACGGGGAAATCGTCGCCGGCGGCAAGCGTCCCTGCGCCAGTCGGCAAGTTATTTTCTACGCGAAACTTCAAAGACTGATCGATTTCTAATCACAAAGTTTTAATCGAAAATCCCCGGCGCGCGCAATACCGACGGCTGACGAATCTTGAAATTGTTACGATTCAAAGACTCGTCAACGCGCAGCACTTCCATGTTTACAAAACGAGATTGTGCACTCTCGCTCGTTCTCCCTCTCTCAGAGTGAACTTGATGTACGTGTAACGCGCATTTGTCGGCGCACTCGCGTGTATACAGGAACTAACGGAATCTCCGATGGATGATAAGAGCTGTAATTTTGTTTTCCCTCGCGCAAAATTAAAACGAACGAACGGACTCGCGATAGTGTAAATATCAAGCGGCGCAGCAGCCTTCAAAAATATTCCATTTCCCGGCGCTGGGGCTCTCATCCTTTATTCAAAATTTCAAATGGCGCATCCGCGGCTCACCTATAAAACAACTAGCGCGAGCGCTGAGGATCTTGAATAATGAAGGCGCGATTCCAGCTTCGAAGTCGCTTAAATTTTTAAGTCGAATCGCTATACGAAGTCAAAAGGAAAGGTAGGCGGAGCGAGAGAGGGGCTGGTTCTGCGCGAGCGAGCAAACGGCGCCGTTAATAAAATAACGCGAGAAACCGCGTGTGCGGGGGCCGATGGGAAAGACGCTGTACAAGGCGGCAAAGACCCGGAAGTGTAGAGGGAAGAGGGAAGAGAGAGCAGGAAGCAATTTTCCTCAAAAGTCTCGACTAATTTCAGTAATATGGAGGGAAATGCTCGTCTGTATGTCGGAGTGTATTAGATTGCGAGATAGCTCGGCGATAAACACTGCGCGCGTGAATTGGAGAAAAATACGCCAACTGTTTGATGGTTATTTAAAAGAGGTTTTATTTGCGTTTTTAAATATTATCGAAAAACTTAATGGATATTTTATAAGAATGTTATGACTTGGTGTGTTTATTCAGTTTAATCAAAGTCATAAATTACTTTCTTAAGCTAAAAAGATACTATCATGTTATATTGTGAAAAAAACAATAAAATATAAGGACCAAAAACAATTATTCTAAATTTGCCAAGTATAATACTCGACAACTTTTTTTACAATATATAAGCAAAGTTGCACATATTACAAGATTTTTATTGACCGTGTCGGCCACACACCCGCTGACAACACTTTCCCCGCAAAGCCAGCCACGTGCACGGGCTCATAAATTTCCAACACATTCAATTCCTCAGTCAACAGATCCTCGAAAAACTCTTATAACACAGCTCGAAAAGGCAAGCCTCGGAGCGAGCTTAGCGGCCATTCCTCACCATCGCCCACCGCCGGCGAATCCCCGGTGCCCACAACGCGCCGGCCCGTTAATCTCACCTTCGCCATCGTGGACACCGTCGTCGCCGTCGTCGCTCCCGAATCCTCCTCCTCCTCCCGCGAACTTTTCACGGCGGATGAACCCCACGACAACGCACCCACGCGTATATACACACAGAGAGAGAGAGAGAGAGAGAGAGAGAGACTCTCGCGCGAAGCTTAGCGTACGCCGTGAACCCTTGAGAGCGCGTTTACCCGGGAGATTCAGGTCGCGGCATATGATAGTGGGCTTAACAAACTGTCATAAATTGCCAGCGCCATCGTCGCCGTCGTCGTCTACCTGCGAAGTGTATATAAGAAAGGAGGTGTGCGGTGGGAGGTTAGGGGGAGTATTATAAAGCGCGTAATCTTCCCTAAATCGATGCATCCACTTAGCCGTGGCGAGGCGCACACACGAGCGCGCTATAGTGTACAGCTAGTTCGCTAGCGTATTTTTATAGGTAACGAGAGGTATAGTATAAGGGTACGAGGAAGAAACAGGAGCGGCTAATCTTTACGCTGCACGCTAGCAAACAGGCCGAAATGATAAACAAACTGAGGAGAGAGAGAGAGAGAGGGGGCTTACGTTGCACACGCCCTTAAATTCTGCAGCGAGCGCGGTTTACTCTTCCCGTATCCGCGCCGCAGCGTCTCGTTTCCGTTCTTCTTCCTCGCTCTCCTCTCTTCTTCCCTTTTTTCCTAGTCCTCTCTCTCTCTCTCTCTCTCTCTCTCAACTTCGCGAGAAGAGGCAAGGGGAGGCTTTAAGAGGGATCGTCTATTCATAAATATACACGGGGCAACGAATGGGAGTCGCGCGCGGATAACGAGGCTAATGGGATACAGTGGATTATATGGGGGGGACGCTGCGTGCGAGCGCAACGAGATGGGGAGAGAAGGCGGAGAGAGAAAGAGATAGAGGCGTGGTCGCGGTTAAGCGGTGGTAGTTGTGAAGCGATTTTTATGAATATTTTTGAATAACGTTATATATACATAAATAATTATTGCATTGTTTACGTAATACGTATCGTTCGTTTGGATATTATTAGCTTATATATTATGTGAGCATTTACGTTCGAGCATACCTGATGTGAACCAATATTGTTATACGTTTATATATACATAAATATTGTGCGAAGCAGCAGCTGTCTCGCCGACACACCGGGTAAATATTTGTAACAACCCTTATCCGATTTTATTATTCTCGACTTTAATTACACGTAAAGAATGAAAATCACGCAGAACCGCGGGGATAAACCGCGAGTATATATAAGACGGTTTTTCAATTTCGCGATTTTACGAATCAGCAGCAAGGTGTGCGCCGCGCGCGCGTAAAGAACACAGCGCGGCAGCGGCTAATCACCGCCTCACTCGGCGGCCGCCAATAATTTTCCGTTACGCCTCTTACCTCCCTCTCTCCCTCTCTCTGCTTCCGCAGCTACGATTACTTACGTAAAAAATGTTTGTTACAGCAATCGTGCAGCCTTATATTGACCAAGCCTCTCCTTTTTCCTCTCCCTCTCTCTCCCATTCTTTCTCTTTTTTCCTAAATGAAAACAATAAAAACGTCCAACAATAAAGTTGGTTCAGAGAACGCTGACCTCTCTTTTTCCGAAGAACACCCACAATTTTCAAAGCGCAATACAGTGAGAGAGAGAGAGAGAGAACGGCCTTTTGATAAATAAATAATGGAGAGAGAGAGAGAGAGAGAGAGGAAGAAGCGTAAACTGTGAAACGCGAAAGAGTATAGGAGAGCGCAAAAGAGATTTATAA
>JAPYZP010002081.1:0-14429 GCA_030522985.1 Torymus sinensis
GAGACACGTCTGGAAATTTCAATTTTTAATTTTTTTAAATAAAGCATGTCATTCGACAAGAAAACAACCTATAATACCAGTTTTCCTCTAATGTCGACCGCACTGCTGAACAAGACTTCAAGGTCAATTTGCAATATTTTAGAACCGTTTATTATTTTTTCTATTGTGTTATTGATATTGTCATTAATCAGTTACTAAGTAGTGTGAGGTAATAAATAGTTTATATTTTATATATAATGTAGAATGTCAGCTAACTGCAGCCTTTTACATTCTTCTTTATGGCGTGTATAATAGGATGTAATATAAATCAATAAAAAAATATAAGATTCATACCTTTAACATACTGTTAATGGTGAGCTGTAGCTTAGGTAAAGGATCTTTTATTTGGATTTCTTACTTTTTAAAGGAAGAACAAATTGAATATTATTGATATATTTTAAAGACAAACTTAGTGTGCTAATCACAAACGCAGTTGAGCAATAAACTGAATCAGCTATAGGAAAGAACTTCGCCAACTTTATCCGTATCTTTTCGATAAGATATATAATTATATGATATAGGATGTAGTTGTTGTTCTTTAAATAGATGTGATACTAACAAGTTTCAAGAAATTTCGAAATCTACGTAGCTTTTAACAGAGTTTAAAACTTGAAGCCAGGCGACGAAATTAGAAATGTAAGATAGAAATGTATAAATAAAAGAAGATTTTAAAAAGTATTGCGAGTTGTTTTGGAAATCGTACTAATTATGTTAATTGTTTGTGATTAAATAAATGATTCATCTCTCTTTGAATTAGTGTAATTATAGAGTAAAGATTTTTATTTGTTCGGAATAAAATATATTTCGAGTGCTCTTCATCGGCTATCTTTTATAAAACCAAAACCGTTTTTCTTACGAAAGACGACAGACATTTGCATAATTATAAAACACAAGCGTAGTTGTTCTAAATTAAAAATTTATTTTAATTGACTCGAATGAGATTTGCATACGTTATCTTATATGCAAATTTGTCATGCAAAACTACTGTTGTCACCGAAATTATTCTACATTCAAGTTATTCATTAAGTAGGTCCAGACGAAAATATGAAGTTTTTAAAATATTACTAAATATTTATGCACATAGGTATGCACGACTTGCGCACGAGTGTAAAAATAACCACTGTTACTTAACTTATTATAACGCAGTTGTTAAAAATTCACGTGCGCACCAACAAAAGTTTTCGAAAATGACGCGCGAGCAGGTTTCAAAAAAAGCCCAAAAATTACAATTAAAATAAAATTTATCCGTAAAAATATATAAGTTGCGGGCACGTACTGGCAGAGAGAGAAAAAAAAATAACCGGTCCGCTGTTTACATTGTTGTCATATACGAGTGATAATCACGCGTGCGCACGGTAATCGTAGAGAAAGACGTCAAGCGCGTTTAATACAGTTTAGTATTGTGAGTTTCAATATATAAATATTAATGAAACAGTACGTTACGAAGATAATCTTGGCGTATATGCACACGGTATTTAAAACCGAAGACCGCGTTGTATATAAATTTTTACTTCGTTCCCCATATCTATTGGATGTATACAATTAAATAGATTAGAATTGAGTAATAGAAACGTGCGTATATTTCGTATAACCTAATCACGATGGTATATTTCCAACTTTTTTTCTATATAGCAGGAAAACCGCTGTTATTCTAACTTTTTTTAATCTGCCTGATATCAGCACAGCCTACACATACAAAAAAAAACAACAAGTAATATTCCTATAATGTCATCCTACTGCTATCAGCTTAGACGAAAATTTTCCATTTTCGAAATCATCACAGAGTATAATTTTCGAAAGTACCACATAATAGTATCGAGATTACCACTTCCTTATAAATGTCAAACATTACCGAAAAAAGAAAAATTTTTAAATAACAATGACTTGGCTGTTTTCTGGGCGTCTCACCTGTGCACATAAGGAAGTACGCGCGCAAAATAAGGGACACATCTGCCCAGTGAATTTCCACGTTAGACATTCAGACCCGTAACAATGATACGCATGCGTAGGGGCATCTTTATCGTCACAAACATCAAATATCCCGGTGTATACAAGGTATACGACATACCATGAAAGTATATATATAGGGCTATACCAAGATTGCAGTCGCTTATACACACTAAGCTCTGGCTGCACATGTGCGTCTCACATGCGCGCGTCATCTCAAAACAACGAGGCGATATCCCACCTAATCGTCACGCCGCGATCTCGCGACGGGGTATAGGGCTGCGCTTTTTACGATCGTGTTTTCTCGGACCACATCGTCTTACGTTACTAATTTCGCGTGTATTTCTCGCTTCCTTTAATCTTTCTGTTTTGCGCCTCGTACGAGCTATATATACAGCAGCAATACGCCACGCCGTCATTACGGTTAGACACGTGTAATGTCGAAATAAACATGTTATCGTTCCCCATGTACACAGACACACCACAAGCGCGTGTCATTCTGTCATTCATCGGCAATTACATACCTAAATAACGATAAAAATAATCATTATGTTGTCGTGAGTTAAAATGTGGCTGTGTACTTGAATGAAAAAGTAAGATAAATGACGTACGAAATTTTCCAACCGTGATGATGGTGTGTTGCTCACGTGTATAGACAGCGTCGAATTGAATAATAGAATAACGGTAATAATGGCCGTATTCAAATCAAACGGCCATTTGCATTGAATAAGGTTATTATAGATTGAAAGAAACAAATAAAAAACAATTGGACTGTGAAAAATCACATGTCCTTATAGCGCTAATAATAGAAACTCATGTAATACACGTCACGGCCTGTAGGAGCACGATGGGCCTGTCAGTTGGGCATTTTAATATATTAAAACCGCAAACGGTCCTTTAAAAACAAATGTTTACAAAAAATGCATAAAAAACGGTACTAGTTTTTATATCCGAGTGTTGTTTATATGAAAGAAAAAAACTCATATGATTATTCGTTTTCTATATATGATATTTCATAAGGTTGAAATTCGGAGCAGTGCTTAAAGCTTAACTTTCAAGCACATTTCTTATTGTTTTTTGTTTTCTATAGATATTTCTAAAATATAAACCAACGATTTTAAAATCCGTTGTAAATGGGGAACGAGGAGTACATGAGCGCGATACGGTGGCAGCTATGTTATTTCGAAGCGACAGACTGCTATGATCTGATCCGGAGTTTTACTTTTTAGTATTAAGGTGGTTCGAACGCCACTCCCTATTAGTCAAAGCAGTGCTAAACGAATAGGTTACCTAAAATTCAAAAAGCCATAGCTGTACTGTGATTTATTTATTTAAATTGATAGAGAAAATTACTTAAGGAACCAAATAAGACCTTCTAAATTAAAATCGGTTGAGGAAGAAGAAAGATTCCAATGATTTATCAATAATTGATTGTAGTGACAATATCTAGTTTCTAGAATATCGACATTTTGTGAAAAAATTGATCTTATAGTCATGTTAAATACAGTTTATTTATAATACGTTGAGTATCTCTATCATTTTAATTTTAATTAACCTCCTCTTTTTACACTGCTTTGACTAGAGAGTCGCGTTCGAACCACCTCAAGTTAGATTAATTAAATAGTTTTAATAATAGTTTAAAAAATTTTTCTTTTTTTTAAACTGGTTTAACTTTTAAAAATAGATTTAACTCCAATTATTATTCATCAGAACGTGCTACTCGTGCCCCACACCCATGCCACAATGTGCCCCCACTAGAGTGGCACGCAGAGCACTTTTTAATATTATATTACAAAATATAAGTCAATACAATTTACATTCATTGATTGTCTCAGTTTCCTAATAGTATAAGGGCAAAACGGACACTTTTAGGGAAAATAAAAAAAAAAAACAATTTATTTTGAAAATTTTACTACAAACTATAGACACAATAACAAACACATCCATGTAATTTCATCTCTCAAAAATAGTTTCAACAAATGAAAACAAATGTCATGCCCGGGTCTTCCCTACATAGATTACTTATTACAATTTTCGTTAGGATTGAGATCCACAGATCTTTTATATAATCTTGAGTTAAAGTTAGGGTAGCCCGTGACGTCCCACCCTACGAGCATTTTGATAACGCTTATATACCAAACGCGCACGCGTGCCACCGCGCGCTTGTTACGCTCTCGATTAAATAATCATTCATTAGGTACGCAAATTAGCATTACGGCAATATGAATGGCTCTCTCGAAGCCCCGGTGACGCGCGCGCGCGCCCGTTGCCAAATTTAATCAATTAGCGTGCGCTTTACTTATTTACATAACCGCACGAGGAGCGCGCGGTTACCGGTTTCCGCAAACGCTATTCATCCGCTAAAGGACCGCGTGCAAACGACCACGCGAATTACGATCATGCGTAGGAACGCGCGGCTTTCTGCGCAAATGACTTAATTGCGACGGTGGTGGACAGGTAAGTTTCGGAGAAAAAGTCCAGCCCAAATATGCGCGTTCGACCTACTTGCGTGTCTACTGGGATCGATTATAATAGCAATATAGCTACGGTCAGTACATAGTATAAACAAAAATAACAAATTATAACATTATCCATTTTTAGTACGAGGAATGACTAATATATCATTGTCAAAAGACTCACCGAGAAAATCCGGTTTTTCGCCGTCGACAGGAACACCGTTATCCGCTTGTACTTTGGATTGCGAGTAGTCATCTCTCGTACAACCGCGTAAGCGCCTACACCTCACTTTTCCCGAATCCTCGACGTTTCTCAAGCTTCGAATATTACTATTCACAATCACAACCTTCTCGTTCGCATCAACGTACACACCATATATACGGCACCCGCGCGATCTCAAAACGCGCCAAAATCACCGCGGCCGCGAGCTCGAACGACAACAACCGCAAAATCGTCTGTTAAACCGGCAGCACCCTGTCATACAAACATAGAAATGACTGGAACCGCGAACCGTACATATACACACACACACACACGTTCGTTTCGTAACTGGCCATGGACGAACACAGAGAGAGGTGTTGCTCGGGGAATGCCCCCTCATATATAGCCTCTCAATAAGCGCTCCCAGAGCTTTATCGCCCGAAACGTCATTCCCGTGACGACGACGACGTCGCCGACGACGCACACACAAAACGTCATGCAGTTCTCTATACATATGAGTATATGTACCGCAGCTGCGATTATACTTATTGAGACGCGGGCGCGCTTTTTATTACCGCGCGCGTATAGTGCTTTTTTTTCTCTAACACTCGAAATACGTCAGCGCGGGTAAACATCGTACATACGCAGCGCAGTGCTATATGTACGAGTTAAAGGGAGAGAAGTGCATCAACCCAAGTCCATTGAGATGCAAAGACGCGCTCGCTTTGCGTTTCTTTCTCTTCGTGTTTTTTTTCACCCGCGGCGCTTACCGACCGCGTGTATACACACGGCTCTTCGTTTAGAAGCGTGCGAGCGCCGCGCTGCACACGTTAGTGTCGAAAAAAGCGCGCAGGCGAGTAAAAAGTGGCTGCTGTTTTTTATACTTTAACGCGCGAGCTGTCAGCGCTCATACACGTGCGCAGCCGCCGTTTAAAAACGTAGAATATACGTACGGCGTTATCGCGCGTCCGCGCGCGTGTAAGTTTATGCATCACGGTGAGGTCGTAAAAGAAGCTCGCGGTAGCTTGCGCATATATATACGGCACGCTAAAGCAATTACACGTGGATCGAGTTTTGACGTACGACGGCGAGCCCACCGCGTGTCCCGCGTTATGTAGGCATAATCTACTCATTAGGATAACACGCGGTTTGTTTCGCATTTATTCTTCTTTTTTTCTTGCGTACACCGTCGCGTTCCTTTATAGCGCGCTCGTTTAATTGTGAATTAACGTTAATAGCGATGAGGGGCGTGTGCTGCAGTTGTTGGTACGTATATATCTATCGGAAACTGGGTATTGTCGAGGTGTAGCATAAGTCATTCGCTCACGCGAGTGTATTAATGATTAATCAATGCCGTATAATTGCATTTCGTATATGAATATTGAGGCATTTTTTGCTTCGAGTATAGGATTTTTTTTGTTTTGAGAAACGCGCCTGTGTCGTTGCGCAACTCGTCGGAGGTGTAGCCGCAGGCGCTTATGAATTTTCGCGGTCTTCATAACAACAACGGTTTTATCGCACCGACGAAGGTTCACAATGGGGCGCACGATGATTCAATGTAGCAAATAGCAAGAGTAAAGGGTTGCAGTAAACACGTATTGTGGTGGCAGAGTTTTCGGGAGATAAAAATCGCTGAGGTGACAAGATAAGAGGGAACAACTGCAGTCAATGGCAAGTATAATGGGACTTATCAGGCTTGCGGCGTGTATACAAACAGACAATTTATTATCGGTTAACTTTTACGTATACAGATACACTCATCCTTATTTGCGTCTTACCTTCTCGTATACGTGATTTTTCCTGTAAAATTTCAAACCTCGCATATACAATATACCGAACGTATTGTATTATATATCTTCGGCTTATACAATGTAGTATAATCCGCATTATATTTAATCAGCTGTCTTATTCTCATCGATGCCGTTTTATCCGCACACAGAAATATCTTCGCCGGCGGCGAATTTGCACTTAAATTGATGTTTAAGATACAATATTATATACACGGAGAAAAATGTTCGGTTAATAATTACTATACTCTCTAGAAATAGAACAACATTCTGAGCTTATTTAATTTACTTTCAGTAATTATCAATATAACATTGACGAAAAATTAATATAAATGGTTATAAAATTTACTAACTAGTATAGTAAAAAATTGAGAATGAAAAATTAATATAATATGAAATAATTTTTAGTACATATTTTGAATAATTTTTGCATGATTTTTTCTACAAATTGTACTATACTACATTGTAAATTTCAGACATTTTAATAATTAACGGAAGGTATAAGAATTGTTACAAGCCAACATAGTAAAAATTAAGTTGCCGTCTTCTAATCGCTGTAGTCAGCGAGTCAACATAAACTCAAGCTGTAGTACATATATAGAGGAGTCGAAACACGTTCAAGTTATAAAATTTATTTCCGATTTAATAAATAGAACTGTATTAATAATTTACGCGAAAAAATTATATCGGTAAAGTAGTCAGTTGCAGAACATTTTTTTTCTTAGTGGATTTCCACTTTACTTTTCAGTATAGTAAAATTTGATAGACAACATTGTAAAATTTAAAACAATTCAACTCTGTCGCTCTCTTTCCATATACATCAGTATAGTAAATTTTCATAGATAATTTAATAATTTTTCATCAAACATATTTTTCCGTGTACTTATATACATAATATATACATATAATAGTACGTATACGCATGCACGCGCAGCATTTCCTCCATGCTAAAATATGCAAAACGCTGCAATAGCCGCGATCATTGCGTTGACGTCACGCGCGCGCAAGAATTTTTAAATTCTTATTTATACACCCTCTAGCAGTGAATGCGTGCCGCAAGATCAGCGCGCATCAAAAAGCACCGGCGCACACCCGTTTCACATAATACGTTTTCAATTAACAATCATCGTCTTGCGGTCTGATTGCGCTCTACTCATATGCACGAGCTGCGGAGCACAGCCTATGCGCTAGTGCTCCTAAATAACGCGCGAAAACATCGCGCCGGGTATGCAAAGCAAACTCGCATGAACAGCGGTTATGGATATAATATCTGCATGCCACGGATGAGCCGCGCGTATTAAAGGCGGGAGAGTGGAAAGAGAGAGAAGATAACGTCCGACTCATAAACCCTCTATCTCGATCTTTTTTCTCGCGGCTCAATTATTAAATTACTTATTATTGCGACAGTGTAGTTGCACCGCGCGCGGGGGGGATAAACATAAGAAGCCCGCGTGGTACGCGTGCATGTGAAGTATAATTTGAGGCGGCGGAATAATTAAAGGTGGCGGGGTATTATAGGATTGTTGCTCATTCCTGAATATCGGCCATAATCGTATTTCAGCGCGGGACACACTTTGATTCGCGCCCGCTTGGCCAACTCCTATATAAGTATACCGGCTCTTTTTTCTCCTCGTAATACGCGCGGTGGGGAGAGAGTTGAGCTTCTGGGTTGAGGTGTGTTGCGAGAAAAAAAAGTATAATTGTCATATATATAATGCGTTTAATTAACGAGGCGGACGGTGCGATTGGCTATGGGAAAATTCTTTGTCGGTCTCGCCGATGCAGACGACTCTTTAAATAGTTTATGTCACTATTCTAGAGAGAGGCTGAGTTGAGCGCGCTGTATTTAATAAATCCGACTAATGGAAAGGGGGAAAAGGTCATTTGGGATAAATATATGTGCTTGGGTTAATAAGTTGTCGTAATTTTATGTATTTTTTTTTTTTTAACTGTTATATAAATTACTGTCAAAAAGTTATGGACAGCAATGACAGCAATCAACGCCGTTTAGAAGGAACTAATTATTAACGGTTATCATTTCTTGTTTTGCTTCCTCAAAGAGGAAGCTTTGTGACGGTGAAAAAAAAAGTTTTCGAGAAAACATGTTAGAAACACGTTTTAAGCGATTAGAAGCCAGAATATGCTATTTTCAGAAAATGTCGCTGTGTGTGTGGGGGGGGGGGGGGGCAGCTGCAATTTTTATCCGATCTTTTTCGAAGAAAGCACAAAAGATTTTCACTTTTTAAAAAACTATTTTTCATTTTCGAAAAGCTCTAACGTTAATATCGTGTTGTTATTAAAAATTCATTCGATGCAGCGTAAAGTTATCTATAATTCAAAAAAAAATGATGTAAATAGTTATATTCCTGTACGAGTTATTTACAAAAATGTAATTTTTCGTTTAGGGGTTATATCTCCGAAATGGTAAAAGATATCGAGGTGAAATTTTTTTTGGTATCTCTTGTATAGAATTCTACAGTTTACCAAAATTTCAAGTATTTACAACAAATATTTTTAGAGACAAAAATTATTTTATAAAAAGAATCGATTTCCTTTGATATGCAATAATTAGAGTAAATTGTATCCAATTACTTTGAAATTTTGGGCGAAAGGTAGTTTTTATATCTCGGATGAGTTTGTTGTTCAGAAAAATCCATTCATAAATTTAAGAGATATTGAAGATTAAAATTTTTTATGAAATATTTTCGAATATTTGTTTCTCCGAGAATATTAGATAAATCGATTCAAAATTTTAACCACTTATTAAACTTATTAAATATATCTGGCTAAAATTTTAAGAAATTATCTTCATTTGTTTCAGAGAAAAAAATTATTTTATAAAAAAGTATATTTTGAGTTGTCGTACGATAACAAGAGTCACAAAATCATTTACTCGTCTTGAAATTTATTACATATATAGCTTCAAGATATCTTTAGGTCGAGTTGGTTGCTCGAAGAAATGTTGATGTTACGACCAAAGATATAAAAGGTTAAACATTTTGAAAATTTTTTGAATACCTTTTTCTCAGAGAATATTTGTTCCAATCAACTCAAAATGTTAATCACTTATTACAGTTATTAAAAATTATATTCAGTTAAAATTTCAAGACATTATCTTCATTTGTTTTTGAGAAAAAACATTATTTTATAAAACAGTAGATTTTCAGTTGACGCACTCTAACAAGAGTAAAAATCAACCAATCACCTTAATTTTGGCACAGATGTAGCTTTTTTTATCCTTAGATGGAGTGTATTGAAAAATATACTGTCATGATCAAACTTTGGAGATTAAAAATATATTTTTTAACATGTGCATGAAAAAGAACCTTTTCCTAGAAGAAAGAAAAATTAATACCTTGTAATATTAATAAATGAATGTAATTAGAATTGCGTCAAAAATTAATTAAATGAATCAGTAAATTTAGTTTTAGGAAGCTAAAGTGCCAATGAATTGACAGCGGTTTTATTTCTCTAAAAATATTGATTAATTGATTGATTGGTTGACATTGTGCACTATTGAGGTTATACGAAACGTTTCCTTTTTTTTTTCTTAATTTGTTGTACTTACCAAATGGGTAAGTAGTTTAACGTCAAATTTGAAAAATATCCGGATATTTTTTCTTTTTAACAAGACTCGTTAACTTTTACATAAATAGAACGAACAAGCTTTTGACCAATTTCAAAGTTAATTGTATATTTTCGATCAAGTTTACTTATAAGGAGCCCGGACACCAGCGTGTCGCGCTCCTTTTTCTGTTAACATTCAAACAAGTTGTTTATTCAAATTACGCGCGATGATTGATCAGTCTGGAATGCGAGGAAAACATTTTAGAGAGAAGGTTCACTGGCCGAATGAAGTCATTGATCGTTGTCCGATGACCCATAGCAACTCACCTGTGCCTTTCGCACACGCGGTATATATACTCATATTTTATTCTATACGATCAATCCCCGACGAAAACTAAACTTTTAAAATATACATGTACCTATAGGATACACATACATTTTTGGAAAATCGAGAAACCAGCATTTTTTATTTTTGAGACATTCCATTCCGCGATTCCCAATATCCGCGACGCGCAACAAACGCGGGAGGAAAGAAAAAATGCAAACGCGATCATGAACAGCTGAAATTCCATCGTACCTATAGAGGAGGAAAAAAACCAGCGCTGTCATCATCAGATGTGTGTACGTGCGTACCTACATACACAATACAGCAAGTCCATCGACACCTACTATACGGAGAGCCATCCATCGACTCGTGCGTGCGGGTACAACGTGACCGGCGATTCCTGCTCTCTCTCTCTCGCGGGCCCCCGCGTATATAGAATCGAAATTGCGGAAACGTGACGGGCGTTGGATTCCGGGTCAACGAGACCTCGTGTGCCGCTATAGCCTGGGCGCGCGAAGGTGTACATCGAGGTATTTCGCTGAACTGTCATCATCGTAGTGATGAGCGCAAGCGCACTTTCGGTAAGCTTATGCTCAGGTATACTATGAGCGCGCGCGTGAGGTTCGGGTAACGCGTGCGCCGCTCGTGTGCTAATAAAAAAGACGTCACTAGCGAGTGGTGTCGTTTATTTATGTAATTTTTTTTTGACTGCGAAATATTTTGCGTCGCGCGCCGTGGACGTATGTGTTATAATGAAACGCAAAAAAAAGAACGTCATTGAAATGGCTTTGATGTGGAGAAAAGTTGAAAGAAAAATGAAATTTGCTTTTAGACTTGTCGCGTACTGCAAACGAGGTAGAAAAAAATGTGCGTAAATCAGAGGGTATTGAGTTTTATGAGGATTTTGGTCGTGGAATATTCTGGTCAATTTTGAAAAATTGTTGAAATATATCGTAGAACGTCTTTATAACATCTTCTTTTTTAGAATTTGATTATGCATCAGAATGTAAGTCGTTTTTATAGATCTCACTCGGTCGATGAAAAATGATTTATTTTAACAATTGTTGTCCTAATGGTGCTGATGGAGTAACTCTATTTTCAGACGAATAAATTCTTATACAATCGGATACCGCAGTACTATTTTTAAAATATTTATAAATAAAGATTAAAAGAAGACGAAGGATATAGCAAAGACTCGCAGGTGTTTGAAAGCAGTTGAAAGAGAAAATTTATTTCAATAGAACTTCGACTTTTATATATAAAAGACATAAATTTACTTTATTTACTATATAGAGTTACTTCATTTGGAATTTCCAGAAAAATGGTTGTAATATTTATTTATACACGTAAAGATTAAATTACGTTTGAGAAATAAAATATTAAAAACAATACAGTTTTCTTCTTGACAAAGAAATATAATAACATTAACAGTAATTATTTTAACATTTGAGTTGAAAACTTTAGTTTCCAAAGTACTCAACAAAAATAAATAAATTTTTTAATAATCATAAATTGGATTGAAACAATTTATTACGAATATATATAAATTATTTATATTTAAGATATCAAAAATATTATACAACCGGATTATAATTGATCGCGGAAGTTCAATCGCACAGCTCCACGTCACCATGATTATTACTTTTCGTATACTTTGCGCCTGAAGTTTATACGAAGTACGTCATGAGAATCTCATTCCGAAGTATCAAAGTGGATGACTTAATGCTTTCTCCATAAAACTCGCGCGGTTTCAGCTGATTCACTTGTATGTTTTTTTTTTTGTCTATTTAGAGTATCAGGTATTCCCGAGTCGTCGTTAAAAATAGCTGTTGCTCGCACGCGGCCAGCCTTGCGCACGTGGAGAGCCAATTTCGCGAGGCCTCTTCCCGAAAAGTATATAGACGCATTATAGCCGCGAAAAAATCCGGTTAGCTCGAGTTATAGGAATGCTTATTTGAGAGTAAAGTATTTTTTGTTTCTTCGGATAAATATACAATAGGCGCACGCGCGAAAAAAAGAACGAATGGATGTTCTTATACGCGGTCTTTCGCTCGTGGAAACATTATGCAATGTACGTATGCGCGATAATTATATTGGCGGTTGTTTTAAATATACAGAATTTTTCATTGTTAAAGCCTACCACGCGTGGTGGGTAATAACATTTTTAAATATCTATGCAAACGAAAGTTTTAATTGCCCGTGTGCTTATCTTGCGCCGACGAAAGAACAAATGTTTACTTGATACTGTATTAAATTATCTCCTTATTATTGGAAGAGCTTAAAAGAGAGATTAATATTTACTTATACTGCATATACTGAAAACAATAAAATTCATATCTAAATTAGTCTTATCGAAGCGATTACTGTGTGATTTTTTCAATGTCCTCTATTAGCGAATGTTAAATATAACTTTACACGTGTTGAATAATGTCATAAGATTATATTGTCATGTAAATATTCCTAAATAAATGTTCTGCTGTATTTCTATAAATTTGTTCCTATTATAGAATATTTAATACAGTTGAAGGCATCCAACACATGAAAGTGCATCCGGTATATAACACGCAAGTACACCCAATGCATTCAACGTATACGGCCACAAGTCCATACACACCCTGGCGAGTATAAAATATAAAGACATTGTTATGGAACGAATTTCGCTATTCCGCCGTTAAAATTATTCCACGCTGCATGTAATCAACACTATATATATACGTATCCCATCCAAAAACCCAGCATTCCCTCGAATCAGGCCGAGCGTGAAAATTTCGATCGGCGGAAAGCGCAAAAACCGCGAGCGGAACGCCGACAGCCGCCGCCGACGCAACAAAGAAAAGCTCGCAGACGCAAGAACCTCCTTGCGCTCTCGCGAAAGAGAGAGATGGCAGTAAAACACAAGCCTCGATCGCAGGAGAGAGTGAAGCGAAAGGTGTATTGAAAATCGGCCGAACTCTGCGCGCCGCGGCTGTGTTCTAAAATAAAATCTGTTGCTCGCACCGCCGTTGCCGCCGCCGTAGTCTCGCGACTTTGGCGCAAAAAACCGCTGCTCGCTCGATTCGCCTCGATATTCCCTCCCTCCCTCTCTTATATTGCACAGCAGCAGCAACAACCGGAGCTCGCTCCATCTCCCTCTATATACGCTCTCGCGCGCGGCATTTCCCCCGTCTCTCTCGGCGCTCTTTCTTTCACCTACAACTCGATCCCCGCCGCCGCCGCCGTCGCGCCGCGGCCTTAGAAGGTCGCTAGCTCGCGCTAGCCTTCTTTAGCATCCTGTTCGTGCGCCGCCGCCGCCGTACATTCTCTACTTGCGCGCACTGCACTGCAGATATTGGCCGCATGTGTCTGTGTGTGTGTATCTTGCGCTGCTGCTCGTTTTCTATACGTAAAGGCCGCGAGAGAGGCGAGGCTGTCGCACCTGCATGCACGCGGCGGCGCGCTGCACCTTCACCGGCGACGGCGACGACGTAACGCTTTAATCGAGACTCTCTCGCTCTATGTGCGCGCTTATCTGTGTGTGTGTTTATAGAGGAATGCGAGGAGAGGGCCCATGTTGATGTATTATATGCTAAGCGCCGATCGGGTGAGCTTGACGTATAGGAGGGAGGGGGAATGTTTTTGAGTGAGAGGATGACTTTTTTTGTCGCCCCGAGGCGCGGGCCATGCGGCGCGCTTTGAGGAATGCGAGCGACTGCAGAGAGAGAGGATTTTTCATTTTTTTCTCCGTCCCCCGCGACCGAACCTGTTAGCGCGTATGATTTATTGTCGCGACGAGAAGATGATGACGATTCGCCCGCGAATTTATATATGTGCACCGTTCGATCGCGGGGTTTGTTTGCTTTCTTGGTCGGTTGCGCCCGGCTGATATGCAGAAATGCTTTTTTTTTATAATTGATAAATCGACTTTTTATATTGTACACGCATGTTGGATTTCTACGTATGATTCAGTATATATGTGTGTATGTATACGTGACTGAATAAAGAAATCATAGAACGTTATTGTATAAGCCAAAATGAATCGACGTTCAGAGAAAAGTCTCATAAACATAAATGTAACTTAAGTAAAGAAAGAGTGGGAGATGTATGTGTGCCCCGAATCTATAACCCTT